>JANBPA010000037.1:35632-58939 GCA_027575275.1 Coemansia sp. RSA 2711
AATTGCAGGAGTGGGCAATCCTCGAAGATCTTGGTAAAAGTTAAATGTCTACAGGCATTTTTCTCGGATGTTAGTGCTGTTTGGCTATAATTATAATATTCACTCCTCCTATCTGGTCAAGTCTACATTGAAATAAGTCAATATGTAATCTACAGTGCACATGCAAACACCCCCTCTTGCTTCCACTCATCTATGCATATCCTTGCTCCAGATAGTTGATGTAGTGACACATATACACATGATAACTGTTAAAATAATAACCCAAATTTTAGAAACAGCATTACTGGTACATTTCAGATGATGATAACAAACGGATGATTAATTGCATTTATAATAGATAGTGGACGTAGAGAATATATTGCATTTTTAGTAGATAGCAGATAGCGAATAGTGGAAAAGCCAAAAGAGAACAGTTTGGCATAAATACGAAGCATGACATCCGCGCATGAGCCGAATGAAATCGAGGCTGCATAGCAAGCAATGACGAGTATGAGCTAGCGCTTAGGCCATGGGCTGGGCCCTGCGTGACCCGAAGCGGCCGCGGAAGACGCCCAGCAAACCGCCGCTGCTGCGCCAGTATTTGACCCAGTGAATGCCCAAATTGAGCATAAACCCTTGCACAAAGGGCACAAGCATCGAGTCAACGAGCAGACGGACCCACCACGACTTTTTGTTTGGCTGCGGCGCCATTGAGACCAGCGACGAGTAGTCGGGCTTCTCGATCAGCCCGTTCCCGGTCATCGGGTATAACGGCGGCGCCTGGCCTGGCGGCGTGTCAGGGACCTGCCATGCCTGGTACAGCGTGTCGTCCGGTGGCACAATTATATTGTTGAGTCCTTGCACGCGAGCCACCTGCGGCTGCGGGCTCGGGCTCTGCGCAGCCTCCATAGATCGCGAAAAATGGCTAGTTGCAAAACAATTTTGACGCTGGCGCTAGGGATGCTGACATGGAAAAGATCAGGGCTAAATTGCCCTGCCAATGCGCACTGGCAGTTTATGGGCAGACTGGAGCAAATCACCCGACCGGAGCCCCAGGGCCTCAGGCTCCGTTTACGAATAGCGGACGGGAGGGACCAGCGGGTGGGCTGGCCTGAAGGGAGCGCTTTCCCAGCGGCTCCAAACACGCGCACTCCTTACTGCACCAGCCAGAGTTGAAGCGAGCAAGCACCAGCGACCCAATAAAAAGGTCCCAGCACCGCGGTTGGCATTTCGCTGCTTGCTTTTTCGGAGTCCAATTTTTCTTGTGTTTATTCAGAATGTACAACTTTCTGCAGCGGCTCAGCGGCGTAACGTCGTTTGCAATGTCGACGCTCATGGCGCTGGTGGTGCTGATTTCCATAACCACGCCCTTAATCCCGTCGGCGCCCACGCACGAGGTGACCTTGCACAACGTGCAGACCACCACGGGGCGGCTGGTCGACCCGTTCGACAGGACGTCGCGGTCGGCCGAGTACGCGCGGCTGACCTTTGACGTGGACGCAGACCTGACGTCGATGTTCAACTGGAACACAAAACTGCTGTTTGCTTACATTACCGCCGACTACAACGCCCCGGGCTTCGAAACCAACCGGGTAGTTATTTGGGACCGCATTATTCGCAACAAGCGCCAGGCCAAGCTGCGCCTGCGCAAGCACCACAACAAGTACTCGCTGAGAAACTATGCGCTGACGTTCGAGGGCGTCGAGGGCGCCAACCTGACGCTCCACATCAACCCCGTTCCGTATTTGGGGCTCATGTACGACAAGCCGGTGCTCAGCCTCCCCTTTGCGATCCCGCGCGCGCCCGAGCCCGTCAACAAGCCCGGCCAGAAGATCAAGGGCAAAGCCCAGGCCAAGTCAAGGCGCTAGACCGCCGGTGGTCCATAAAATCGGTTCCAAACGAATGATATAAGAACAATAAGCAAAACGTGAACAACAGAGACGTCAACGAGATAAAAAGAGGGTCGCTAAATGCAGGTAGAAGATAGAGTTCAGTGGTGGTTGGTCGGCGCGCTCATCGCCGGCCGGAATCCCTGCGGGCCAAAGTGCTTGGCGTAGCACTGCTTGCAGTAGATGTCGTTGTCGCGCTCTGTGAGCTGAAGCGAGTTGATCGGGGCGTCGCACGCCCTGCACCGAATACAGCGCTTGTGGTACTTGCGGCCAGCAGCCATGCCTTGCTCGGCAGCGTATATGCGTCCGTTGCACCGCGGACACATGTCTGGCGGCGGACCGCTCAGGCCGACCGAAACTGCGGGCGTGTACTGGCGCCCGAATGAGAGCCGGCTCTGCGACGACTCTGCCCGGGATACCGTGCCGCCAAAGTGCGGCGCCGGTATCGCCCTATTTTGGCCCTGGACTGCTGCCGACGCCGCGGCGCCAACCGCGCTGCCAAACGGGTTGTGCGCCGGATCGTCAGCCCACTGGGCCGGGCTCGGCGACGATTGTCGATACGCTGCCAGCGACGACGGGGCGCGCGCCGATCTCTCGCCGCGGTCCGACGGCGAGTGCGGTTGCTGGTGCTGCTGGTAGGGCAGCGGCTCCATTGACCCGCCAATGTTGTAGCCCCGCGGACTGAACAGCTTTGTGTAGCACGAGCGGCAAAAGGCCTCGCCATCGTGTTCGGTCAGCTTTGAGGAATCGAGCGTGGTGCTGCACTGCTTGCACTTGAAGCAGGCGCGGTGCCACGGCCCGCCAGGGCCCACCACCTTCTCTGCGTGGTAAATGGGCTTGGTGCACCGCGGGCACATGTCCCGGCTCGCCGGCAGGTTAAGGTTGCGCCGGCCCGAGCCAAACACACTCGACGGCGAGATATCCACCGGCTTGTGGCCGCTCAGACCCGCATAGCCGGCACGTGGTGGCGTGTGTGGCACTGCCTGTGCGGGCTGCGCAGCGCCACCAGCCGCCAACGTTCTCGGCGGTCGCGCAGGCGCGGCCGTCTGCTGGGCCGCGCCGTAGCCATGCTGCTCGGGCTTGGCGTACTCTGCCTGCGCAGCCGTGCTGTTCACTGCCGGCGGCACCACGCCTGGGCCGCGCTTGAAGCAGGTGCGGCAGAATATCTCGTGGTCCCGCTCGTACATTGTCGTTATTTCCAGTCCGCGCTTGCAGTCCCAGCACTTGAAGCACTTGCTGTGCCACGGTCCCTCGGGCCCCATTTTCTAGTGTTGGTAAGAGTCCAGCGTCAGTGACGTGGCAAGGTTAGTATTTGTGCCAAACCCCTCGTCTCGCCGAGCAAGTCCCCGGGAATTGCAGATGTTGACGTTACCATTTCTGCCGGGTAAACCGACTTTGTGCAGCGTGGGCACCGCGGCGCCTGAGAACCAAAAGCCATGATGTCCGGTTGTGGCCGACGTGCGCTATGACAAATGTGGTGGCAATTCCCTTGCTAAATTAGGACCACCAAAAACAGAGACGCTTTGATAAAAGTTAAAAAAAAGAGAGCAAAGGGAGCGAGGGAGCGATTCACAGAAAGCAACCGAGGCGTGACCTGCGATGGAGACGGAGGCCCTGCAGCTCTTCAAAGGGAGATTTCGGCGCTTTGTCCAGCTAGTCCAGGCCAAGTATCCAAAAGATACCCGCCATCAGCAGCAGCGTTAGTGGCTGCCAGCTGATGAAGAACCGCATGTACTCGAGCGCGGAAATGTACACCAGCTCCTGTCTGTCCCACGGATTCTGCTTGAACGGCGTCAGGTCCACCTTCTCGGAGCAAAAGGGGCATGTCTCCTTCTTTCCAATCACACACCACCCGCGGATGCAAGTGGCATGGAACACATGTCCGCAGTCCAGCTCGTGCGTCGGCTCCGCCAGTGCTGTAGGTCGTACTGCTTCGGCACCGGCATGGAGCAGGCCGCTGTCGGTGTTGCTGCCGCCCTGGGCCAGCTGGTCACTGCATATGCCACACACGTTGTGCGCCAAGTGTTTGGTCGGCAGCCCGGTCTTGTTGCTGCTGGAATACCCCAGCGTCGCCGTTATTCGGTCCGAGCACAGCACGACCAGATCACGGCTCATAAGGCCAAAGTACAGGCCATAAAACATGATCACCATGCTGGTCTCGACAAAGCTCTCGGTGTTGGTCAGGCCCGGCGCCACGTTGAAGAAGCAGAGCAAAAAAAGCACAAAGCCCACGACAGATACCCCGTACGACATCTTGTTGATCAGCGAGAACCACTGATACACTCGCCGAGGCGTGCGCGGGTAGAGCGGCTTTCGCGTGGCCAGATACAGGACATAGGTGTTTGCCACTGCGTAACCGATCCACAGGGTTACAAACCGGTAATATTCGTTGCCCAGCGCAAAGTACGGTGGTATGAGACATATTGAGCCGACGCTGACCAGTCGATACGATGTAGGGTAGCGCTGGCGCCAATGCTTTACGGTGGCCGGCAGCATGGCCAGAACGAAAATAAATATCAGGAACATTGCCAGGTGCTTCCCTTCATGTCCCTTGTGTTCTGCGTTGTACTGCTCGCGCTGGACGGCTCGCCGAATGTCATCGGCGTCGAGCGATCGCCCCGGATACAGCGCGGATATGTACGCGGCCTGCTGTGTCTCGTCCATGGCTGCAATATTGGCAGCGCTGGCACCATTCGACACGCTGCCCGCAACCACCACCCGGTCCATGTGCGATATGGCTACGAAATGCGCAGCGAAAAAAATAAAAGGAAAATAGTGCAGAGGTTGAATTCAAAAACGAAGATAAAGAAGAGAAGCGAGCCGCTAATTCCTGCTTACAAACCCCGCGTGGGAAGCTCAGCGCCGAGACAGCTTGACGCCAAAGATGTGGCCCTGGTGCGGCGTCGCAACCACGTCAGTGTCGCCTTGCCTCGAAATGGTTACCCGCGTCAGCGCCGTGGACTCTGGCTGGATTATCGACATGAGCTGCGCTGCATCCTTCATAAGATTCGACAGCGCGTATGCCTCGCCACTGTCGCACAAGTCACCCGATGCCCGAGCAATGGAGCCGTCTTCGCGGATCATTACCGCACCCACACTCCCTGGCACTGCGCATATACTGTCAAACGTCTTTTTGAGGTCCTACCGCACACATCACCTAAAACATTAGCGCCAAGAGCATGCGGCCAGCCAGCCGGCGCACTATCGGAAAATACTTACCATATTAGTTGTCGATATGTTTGGCATCAAAAACTAAAAATACACGGACAGATGTTGGCAATGCTCAGCATAGCCTGGCTCCACGTGCAAACAAAATTGCCGAGTTTAAATAACCCTGCCACCAATCACAGCAGTTTATGGGGGCAGCAAAAACCTGCCACAAAAGCGCGTCGTGTTCGCGCTTGTTGACTTTCTTCTTCTTGGTTCTGTGCTGTTTGCCAGTATTTTTTATTCTTAACGACGCACAATGTCCGCCATTCTTGCCGAATGCATAAGCAAGCTGCAGCTAGAAGACGTCCCCGGCCTGACACCCAAAGCAGCCCAGTTCTTTGACCAGATAGGCCAGCGCTTATCCAGATCCAAGAACAGCGCTCTGGCGCTCTGCCGCCAGGCAGTCGCTGTACAGCTGGCCTGCGAAAGCATGTCGGTGGAGTTCAACGAGGCGGCAGCCTGTTCGCTGTCATCGGTATCGACCAGCGACTTTCGCAGCTGCGTAAAGGATGTGCGCACGTCGCTGGGGCTGGTCAAGCATATCACGCTAGAAGAGTTGGACGTCCAGCACGGCCCGCCCCAAGGCATTATTGAGTCGGCGCGGCGGCTTCTTGACGAATTCAAGCTCAGATTGAGCGCAACGATGCCGGCGGCGGTCAGTCGAAGCACGAACTGGGAAGACTCGGTGTACATTGCAGGCGCTTTCTTTCTTGTGTGCAGGCAGCTTAAAAAGCGCGTGGTTGCCAAGCCAACACTAGTGGCAGCCGCCGGTGTGAAACCAGCGATATTCAACAGCGCAGTTGCCAAGCTGGAACAGTTTGGCAGCGAGACGCTCAAGGCGATCACTGCAGGCGGCATTGGCGCGCTGAAGACTCCGTCGCGGAAGCGAGTGCGGGAAACACACGAGGGAGACGCAGAAAACACGCCCAAGTCGGCGGCCAGGAGCCGGGCAAAGAGCCGCACTCCGGCTGCGCAGACGACCTTTATACAGATTTCTGACGAACTGGGCGACATTGACAGTGTGGCTAGAAAGCGGGCTAGACGCACGGCTAGCGTCAGGCAGCCCGCAACCGAGCCGGTAAAACGAACCAACCCCACGCGCCGGCAGGCACCGCAGTTGGGCACTCCGCCCACATTTGCCACCGCCACCGTGCCGGACGGACCAGGCGATACGCCAGTGCCAGTACGGCGAAAGCGTGGCCGGCCTCCGATGTCTGCAGCACAGATTGCCGCCAAGAGCGAGGCGGCGGCCAAAACGGCGGCAGCGGCTGTCCGCAGAAAGAAGGCCGAGGCCGCATCGCGACTGCGCTTTGGAATTATTGGAATGGTAAGCCCATCATGGTGTTTGTTTGTTTGCTGCCAGATCTCATGACTCTGCCCACATCCCAAACTGATATGGCTGCGTTATTCATTAGGTACAAGATCGCGACTATCGCGACACCGCTCAGTACGCCAGCTACCAGGACTGGAAGGCTAGCATTCTAAAAGCCAAATAAGTTTCCGCAAATGTCAATAGTAACTGTGTGTACAAGAAACATGCAATTTATTTCACCCACCACCCGCTATTCCGCGCCGCCAAGGTGGGCCAAATTCAACCGACTCAACACCAGGGCTTCCAGCTCGGCATAAAACAAGTCCGAGTCTTCGGGGAATGTTGTGTGCAAAGTGTCGATCGAACCCAATATTGACGCTGACAGCATCGTTGACTCCATGAGGACCACGGCCACCACCGCGTCAGCCAGCAGCACCTTTTCGCGGAACATTAATCGTGCGTGGGCCTGCGCCAGGCGGATCAGACTTTCTAGGAGACGAATCGTAGTGCGGGCGGCGTTTAGCGTGTCGCGCTGCCGCTGCATCTGGTAGTAGCCAGTCAGCACCTGCTCGCTCGCTGAAGTGGTCTCGGGCTGAAATGCCGATTTGACGTAGGCAATGTACGCCTGCAGTTTGTCAAACGCCCATGTATCGCCGGGGTCTGTGTCTACAGCATCCTCGGCCTCAGTGGGGGAGCCTGGCTGCCGCGAGCTAAGCAGGAATGACGATACACGCGCATCCCACTGCTCGTCGTGTGTGTCGAGCAGCACAAGCACCAGGTCAAAGCGGCTCAGCAGCGGCGTCGATAGTGCGGTGTTGACTGACAGCGACGAGCTGATGTCGTACTTGCCCTTGGGATTCATTGCTGCCAGCACCGAACACCGGGCATTGAGCTTGCACACAATGCCGGCCTTGGCCACCGAGATACTCTGCTGCTCCATCGCTTCCAAAATTGTACTCTTTTCAGCCTCACGGATACTCCCAAACTCGTCAATGCAGCACAGACCGCGGTCCGCTAGCACTAGCGCGCCGGCCTCGAGCTGCCACTCGGCTCCATCTTTGACTGCAGTCACGGTTAGCCCGGCGCTGGTCGAACCAATACCGGTGGTCAGCACCGAGCGGGGCACCAGCTTGGCTGCGTACTTGAGAAACTGCGACTTTGCCGTGCCCGGATCGCCCACCATGAGCAAGTGCGCTTCGCCACGCACTCGCATACCCGTCAGGTCGCTGCGAGCCACGCCGCTTATCAGCACCAGCATAACCGCCAGCTTGATGTAGAACAAACCGTACACCTGCGGACACATGCTGGCCACGATCATGTCCCGAGCACGCATTGGCGTGTTGGTATGGTTAGCCCAGAACTGATGGAACTCGTCGCGCAGCTCATCAGTAATGGCTATCTGCGACGACTGATCGCCAAGCACGCTAATGCTGTTGGCCCGAATAATCACCGAGATATCCGGCCGCTCGCCAACCACTACCGGCCGCCACCGACACATAACCACGCCAGTGACCGTGACCGAGTCGCCCGATTTGGCCATGTCGACCAGATCGCGCTCCAGAACCACCACAATAGCGCGCGGAATGGTGCCCAGAGCCAGCCGCCCTACCTGCTCCTGGATTTTGATCTCCTGGTAGTCCACGCAGCGCTGCATCTCCTCGGTCGAATCGGCCGGCATAAACGTGGTTGAGCTGCAAAAGTCGGGGCCGGGAACCAAGCAGCGCGTGGGCTTGGGGATATAGTTGTACTGCTCGATCTCTGCCTGTACGCTAAAGGTGCCCCGGCATTTGGTGCAGGCGAATACTCGGTGAGTTTCCATCATTTTGACTAGGCCGGTGCGGATGACGGTGCCCGAGATGCTGAGCAGACGGCCAACATCTTCAGATCCCGGAATGCGCGTGCGTTGCAGCGACGGGTGGTTGGGCAGATGTGTGATTCGCACATGAACGTCCTCCTTGACGGAGCAGATGTTCGCCGTAACCGACGCCGCCTGCTTGAGTGCACGCTGCACGGCCACGCACGCCTGGTTGAATAATGGGAGGTACTTTTGCGGTGACTCTAGCAGCAGCATGGCCAGCTCGTGGTTGAACTCTAGCAGCTCGTGCATGTCGATTTCGAGTGACTGCACGTCTTCGGCGGTCATCAGCAGCTGCTCGACAGCCGGTGCACTGTACTCCTCGAGAAACAGCTGCATCGCGCCCAGCGCTGCTGCGGAATTGGTTATTTGGTCTCCCATGAGCTGCTGTACAATTAACAAAATGGTGCTCGGAGAAGAACTTTAGACGGTGGTCCGCCATGTGGTTTAAGAGTTAGTTATCATTGCCGGAATTATGCGGTTGTGGGACCAGGTTACCCGCCAGCTGGAGACTTTAAAACTGAAATATATTTAGCCACGTAGATTACAGCTCTAACTTAATTAGCAGCAATGACTGCTGCAGCCGGTGCTGCTGGTGTCGGGCAGGCAGAGTTTGCCAGTGACACATCGGATGCAACAGAGGACGCATCTGCCACTGGCTGCGGATCACCGATGTCCGCGTCTTCTGCGACATCCTCAGCAGCGACCAATTCGCCGCAAGCGCTGCTGTCGGCTTCGGGTTCTGCTGAGGCCAGGCAGGGCGATTCTTGCGTGGGCTCCACTGGAGATGGCGCTTTGGAGGTGGTTGCATGGCGCTTGATGTTGGCCAACATGCGCCCAAATTGCGATCTCGGTCTGACGCCTGGCAATCCTCCAGCTGTATCGACGTCTGCGGTGCCTGGAGGCCCCATTCGCCTGGTTGCCGCCCTAACAACGCTGTTGTTATCGCGAGGGTCGTCAAGGTGCGCCGGATGGTGCTTGTGACGGTAGTCGCCAGGGCCATCCCGCCTGCTTGGATGCTTTCGCCAACGTTCATCCAGCCCGGATGCAGCGCGCGAGTGAGCTCCGCGAGACCGACGATGTGCCGAGCGCCGATGCAATAATCTTTCGCCGCCACGACCGTCGTAATAGTCGTCATACTCGCCCTCCCACTCATCGTAATATTCGCTTGCGTACGAGTCTGAATAGTCATCGTAGTCATAGTGGTCATAGTCCCGGTCGTCGTGCCGGTGGTGATGACCGCGATTTGGAGGACCGCGGCCGCGAGATCTCCGCAGTGGCTCCCGCTGACGGAACTCGCGTGCTGGCGGGCGCTCGTCGAACCTACTGTAGCTGCTATCTTCGTATCTTTGCCGCCTCTTTGTAGTACGGCCCCGATTGTCTCGGGCAGTTGACCGCCGCTTGTTGCTGGTGCTGGACGACGACGAGACATAGCCATGGCCCGGTTCGTTGCGACGATGCGATGGTCGGCGGTAGGCAGCATCTGGCCGGTTTCCGTAGTGGTGCTCGCGCGGATGGCCGTGATAGTCATGTCCGTAGAGCGGCGACGGCGGGTACGCTTCGGGTGGTGGTGGCTGCTGCTGCTGCTGCTGGATGGCTGGCGGCGGCTGCGGTTGGAAGCTGTGGCAGGTTGTGCCGCCCAAGCCCGGCATGTTTTTCTTTGCCATGCGCCGGCTGTCGGCCTCAGCAAGCAGAGTTGGTCGAGATGTGTAGTCCCTGGCCGAAAACTCTTTGACCTTGTTCAGATCGCGCATTAACGGGTTCTTTGACATGGACCGGCTGCAGTGGTTAGCGGTGGGGATAAAGTTCATCAGCGCTCCCTGCTGACCACCCATCATGCCAATTTGCTGTTGCTGTTGCTGCTGCTGCTGCACTAGCGGGTGGCTCGAGTTGGCAGCAACTGTAGGCATGTATCCAGCCATTGCCGGATGGGCGTTCATTCCGGGCTGATAATACGGCGACATCTGTCCGAGCGGCGACGGCGCGTACATAAACTTTGCCGGATCCTGCGCGGCGGCACCGCGTGAAAGCCCGACACTGCCAAACGTGATGCTGGCGTTGCCGGACATAGGTGACCGGAACATTCCGGCTGCCTGCATGGGCTGGCTGCCACCCGCAACACGCGGATACGCCATCTGCTGAAGCGGCGACGGCTGAAGAGCTTGGCCCATGGGCAGAGACTGCATCGACATCCCCGGATTAGTGTTGCTGTAAGATACTGACCGCGGTGTGTCGTTTTTTCCGCCAGTCAGCGGAATCATTGCGTATGGCTTTGCACTTGCGGACAGTGGCGACGGCATTGCGCCTGGCTGCTGGTGATGGTAGGCGGCCTGTCGCGGGTTTTGCGACGTTTGGGCAAACATTGCCATTGCGTGTCCAGCCGGGCTTTGCATCATTGCTCCATGCGCTAAAAATGAAAATAATCTTGTCAGCAAACCACGCGTACCAGTTTCATGCACCACGTGGAATCCACCAAACATCCGCATGCCCTGGTAATTTGTAACCAAAGCGTACTTACCAATTGATGGTGGCTGCTGCTGCTGCTGCTGCGGGAATGCTGGCCCCGAGACCGTATTCGGCGTCCCTAGGACGCTGTTTGGAGCAGTGTTGATCTTCATCTGGCGCAGTCCACCCAGGGGCACCAGGTCGTTCTCGTCATCAATATCCGCCTCCTCCACTGCTGCCTTATTAAACGCCGTCATCTTGCCCATTGCGCTTGCCTCACGCATGCGTTGAATGCACAGCGCCCGCTCAGACATCTTCATGCCCTCACTAGCGTTGCTACCAACTAGCGACATGGCGGCCATCGAGCTGTTGAGCTTTTGCACGCCGTCGTCCTCGCTTGATGAAGACCCGTTCTCGCAGGAGCTCGGCGACCCATTTGGCTGCTGTACCGACGGCCGAGCCCGGCTGGAGGTTTGCAGGAGCTGTTCAATCTGCTGGTGCATGGCCTGCGCCTGCTGAGCCTGTGGACGGGTAGTGGAGCTGGATGCCTGGGCACTGGATAGCTTGTGGCCGTATTGCTCCATAAGCTGGCTACGCACCGTGTCTTCGTGCTTGCGCGGCGCTGCATCGTCGATGTGAACCGGATAGTCAAATGCATAGCTGGATTCTTGCTTTTCGGCAATCTGCTCGAACAACGTGGTTTGTTTGGGCGGTGGTGCAGGTTCCGGGCGGTGCTCGGTGAGCATGGCATGCGGCTGTGCTAATGGCTGACTATCCTCGTTGGCCACTGCCGGAGAGTCACCGAGATCAAGTGTACTGGAAGGCAATGGCGGAAGCTCAAAGTTCAATTGGAGCGCCGGGGGCGGCGGAGACGGCGGCCGCGCGTGGTCGGCAGTGGACTCCAGCACGGCTACGTGGATCTCAGGCTCTGGCGCTGCCTTAGACTTGCGAAACAGCCGCATATTCGAAAGCTAATACAGTAATAAATCACAAAAATGCTAATGGTATTTGTACGGACAAGAAGTGTGTAGAGTGAATAGACATGCGAGGAAACCAAACCGTACTTTGTCAGCACGCAGCCCACCAAGTCGCCCGCATTACGCTATTTGTATTAGAGAAACATCGCCTGCCCTTGTCGCCCCCGCACTCGAGTTACGGCCGGGGCAGGAGGGACTATATGAATGATCAGGCACCGTCTAATATGCCCATGTGGTCCTTTTCCTGGCCACCAACATTAATACGACTAAAGTGAAACATTTGTTGTAATTACATGCCAGATAAATGGCACATGGGCATGTTTCAGCTAGAAAAAGAAATCCCAGGAACTAGCAAAAGTACATGGTGGCCTATTCGTCGTCATCCGACGGCACATAGAACTTGTCCGGAACCATCATAAAGTAGCGCTTCATGGCGTCACGGAACCGGGTTTTGTACTGCTTCGGCGACACAATGGTGGGCCCTTTGCCGCCGCCGCCCAGGATTCCAGCCTCCTTGACCCAGCTTTCCAGCTGCTTATCCCAGGTGAACGTGCGGATAAAGTCGATAATGCCGACCACCAACTCCTTGCTGTTTTCGTCGAATCCGACCAGCAGCGAGTAGTCCATCACGTTCATCTTGGACAAAAACAGCGTGTCGTTCCATATCGCCGCATGCAAATGGCGCTTGGTCTGCTGCCGAATGCAAATGGGGTTGTCGCGAATGTACATCAGCATGTTCTCGTCCTGCAGCACCGCGTTGGCCACGGTCTCGTCGGCCATGCGGTTGCGCTCCGAGCCCTTCAGGTCGAAGAAGCGGCTGCACTTTCGCCCGTAAAACAGGTTCTCCATAATCACCACGTTCATTGTCTTGAGCTTCTTGCCCGTTGCCTTGTTGTGGAACGACACGCTGCAGAATCCAAAGATCTTGGCCAGCACCGTCGGCCGCTCCTCGCGGTACGTCCAGTTCCAGAACATGTGCTCGAAATAGAACGGCGCAAACTTCAAAAACGCATCCGCCTCGGCCGACTTGATCTCCTTGATGATAAACCGCTCGTCCAGCGTCCGCAAGAACGCGCTTCCCGACTTGCCGCCCTGCGCCACGTACGGGTTGCACCGCGACAGCGACTCGATAAAGCTGTCCTCGCATCCATTGCACCGTCGCAGGGCCTCAAACTGGGCCGCGTAGAACACCTGGCAGGCAAACTTTACCCGGCCGGCTGTGCGTTTAAAACTCACGTGGTGGCCCAGCGAGTTTAGCATAATGCGCTCAATGACCTCATCATCGCTGCGCGGTGGCGGCGCCTGCACAAACTCGTTTACCGGCGATGGCGAGGAAGCTGGCTCGCTCAACGACGAGACCGAGCTCCGGTGCGATTGCTTGTCAGTATCGTTGGCATTCCGGATGGTGTCGCTGCCGACCCGTGCATTCTCGAATATGTTCTGCACCTCCTTCCGGAACTCGCTGTCTAGCAGCGTAAACGCAATGATCGAGCTGGGCTCCTGCTCGCGCACAATGATCGGTGACCCCACAAACAGGTGCTCGGCAGGGCTGAGCGGGTACACCAAATCAAGCCCGATCTGGAACAACTGCGAGTTACCGGGGGCCATCACCATGTTTGCAATAGTCTTCCACAGGGTCGTGTTCGCCTGCGGAAGCGCTATCGCCGAATCGCCAGTGGACGGGACACCAGTCGCCAACGCCGACTCCATAGAGTTGGTCTTGGTCAGTGGCAGCCCAAATACCGTGGTCGCCGAGGCCGAAGCTACCGAAGACTCGTGCGAAAACTCAGTTGCTTGCGCGCCCGAACCATCGGTGCTCGCCGCAATCACTGAGCGCAAATACGCTGCGGCGTCTTTGGCCTCCTGGTCGTTGAGCCCGCCCAGGTTTTCGGCGTCGCTGCCCGTGTCACTCTGACCAAAGTGCAGATCGGGGCCGCGTGCGTCGAGATCATCGTCGTCAGCCGACGAGTCACGCTGGGAGCGGTTCTGGCTATTGCGCCGCAGAGATCCCAGCATGCTGCGCACAGCGCCGTCTTCCGAGTCCGTCGCTGATGTGCCCATGTGGTGGCTCAGTCGCGTCGATGGGTGCAGCGAGCGCAACGGCGAGCCCATTATCAGATCAATCTGAGCGCTGGACGAGTCGGCTGAGCCGGGCTCGCTGTTGCGGCCATCCAGCAAATAGCTGCCTCCGCGATAAGACCCCGGGATGGTGCCCACGGGCGTCTGCAAGACTCCGTGCGCCAATCCCAATTCGCTGGCGCCCAGATCCATCTCGCTATCGCTGTCGCTGCTCGAGTCAATGGATAGCAGATCCATGGACGAGTCTGACGAATCCAACTCGCTACTGGCCGGTATGTCTCCACGTTTGCCCGCAGCCCGAGTGCTGCGCATTGTGTTTCGGCTATGCGACCGGCTGGCTAGTGGGATTGCGCCCCGGGTCTTGCTGTCAATTACCAGCCGCGGCGGGACCGGGCCACGCTCATGCAGACTGCTGGTCGTGCCTGCCGACGATACCCGGGAGCGCGTCTGCCGTCCCGAAGACATGGCCTCGTCGTCTGTGGTTGCCGCAGACGCATCTTCCTTGCTTGACTTGAATCCAAAGCCCAGACCAAGCCGACGGGTGATAGTAGGGATGAGGTTGGACGGCCGCAGACTAACGCTGTGCTTGCGCTCCTTGCGTGTTCCGCTATCGGCATTGCCTTGTTCGGCAGGCAACCCGGCCGAAAGGGTTTCGCGGGACTTGCGTGGCGGAAGCGGCGAATGGCTTTGCGCTGAATCGCTGGCGACCGGCTGCATCTGCACTTGCGAGACCGTCGCCGAGCGATAACGCGGGTTATGATGGTTGCCATAGCTGTCGGCCTCCTGGTCGGCATCCACATCAGCATCGGTGTTAGAGAGCGCGCTGGGAAGCCGCGGATACGCGGGGCGGTTTCGAACTACATGAGATCCAGTTCCCTGCGACGATACCGAGCCCGAGTTGGCCACTGACGGCTCGGCCGAAATCTGGTACGAATGGCGGCGCGGCGGCGTACCGGTGCGCGACCCGGCCTCGTCGGATGCGGGTTTGGTATAAAATACTTGTACCTGCGGCGCTGATGGCCGCTTTGGATGCTGGCTTATATACTGCGCAGCGGCTGGAAACAGCAGATTCATCTTGGGCGGGATTGTGCCCAGGGTCGAGTGTATGGCAGGTTGACCCCGGTTGTTCAGACGGCGGGCCAGCCGTAGGTATACGTTGGATGAGGCGCGGCCTTGTTCGTCCTCGGTTGGCGATGCGGCGCGACTGCGAGCGTTTGGCAATCGCGGAATGTTGGAGACGCGCGCGTTTGGTGGCCGTGAAGGCACGGGCCGATTTGCGGCCGGCCGCGCAACGTTACTGTTGCTGTTGCCACTGCCGGCTGGCGCACGGATCCCGGGGATGCGCGATGGCGGCGCAGCACTGTCCTTTGCCGCCGGCGTGGGACTGTCTCTTGCTGACGGCCGCTCGGAACCGGTCGACGACGGTCGGTGGAAAAAGTCAAACAAAGGTTGTGTCCCCTTGTTTAGCAGCCCAGTAAACTTCTTCACCTTGCCTTTGCGGCCGCGTAGCTCCGGAAACTCGGTCTGGCGCGGAATCCGCACCGCGTCATCCACATCAGTCGCAATATGGCCAATCAGCCGCGCTGTCGAGTAGCCGCTGGGCAGCCCACCCTTGTCGGAGTGCCTAGTTGGCGCACCGTGCCTCTCTGGGCGCTCGCCCGAACCAAGATTCGCGTGCTGGCGCTGATGCGCATGGCCCTTGCCCTTCACGCCTTTTGCTCGATTACGCTCGTCCTGCTCGACTGCGCGCCGGTGCCGTTCTTGCAGCCGTTCCTGTCGCTCACGCTCCTGCCGCATCATCTTCATCGACAGCCGGCGATGCAACCGCGACATGTCTGGCTCCGCGGACTCATCCTGATGGGACTTGGGCTGTGCCAAATCAACGACGCTGCTGGACGGCGACGACGCCAACCGCGGCATATCGAAGCGCGTGCTGTCGTGGACAGACGTGTCGCCAGGCCCGTAGTGGTCGGCTGCCGAGTGCAGCTCGTCGATGATCTCCAGTGAATCGATCTCGTGCCCGAGACCGGTGATGTCTCCAGCCGCCTGGCGCTTGGCTGCAGCTGACGACGTCGCCCGGCTGCTGGCGTCCAGCTGAATGAACGACTGCACGAGCTGGGAAAACTGCAAGTTCCACTCCACCACTTTGCTCTGCAGGGCCTCATAGACCACCACGATAACCAGCGTGTCGGCCGGATGAGTGTTGCGCAGGGTCTGCTCCAGGGTCTGCTGAAAGTACACGCGCTCGGTCGATGCCCTCGCCGACAGTGCGCTCAGCACGTGGCGACACTCATCCACTTTGTCGGCAAACACCAGCTCAAGCGGAAACGCCTCCAGCCGGTTCAGCAGCGACGCATAGTAGCCGTCCATTTTCTTGCGCAGCTCGGCGGCCTCGGCGTCCTTGAGCTGAATGCTAATCTCCACGTTAAAGTACAGCGGCATGGTGGGCGTGGCAATGCTCCATATCGGAAACTCCGAGTACGAGAAGCGCAACACCATGTTGCGCAGCGTGAAACAGCGCACAAAGTCCTTGTGCAAGTCGTGGTCGCATATGCCCGCGCGCGGGCGCAGGTGCGCGTTGTAAAAGGTCAGCTCTAGATACTTGCCGAACGAATAGCACCAGGCCTCTGCTGACATGCGCACAACCGGCGTGCGCTTCTGGCAGCGGGTGCATTCGCTCCACATCAAAATGACCTCACTCAGTCGCTCGATCGGACACGGATACTCGTCCATAGTTACGTCGACGCGTCCGTTGTTGTGCAGGTAACTGTGGCGGTGCTCGTACATGGGGTGCGCGCAGCGCCGGCTGCGCGTCGGACAAATGGCCGTCAGCACAAAGCACATTTCCAGATACTCGCCCAGTGTCGCGTCAGTGCCAGTGTAAAACGGAATTATGTGGTGCTGCGGACCAGCACACAACATGTAGTCGTGCTTGCGGCAGGTCACCATATACGTGACCGCAATGCTCTGGTAGTCCCATAGGCTGACCATGTACGGGTTGTCGCGCAGAAATATCTTGCCTTCGTGGATGTAGCTCTCGTGCAGCGCCAGCTCGCTCTCGTACTGCTGCTGCATCCGATTTGAGCTGGCCGCGCCCTGCTGCCGTGACACCAAAAACGACACGCCAGTGCCGGCACCCGCACCACTGCTGTCGCCAGCTGGTGCATCCTTGCGCCGTGCCGACATCTTGTCAAACTTTTCCGAGATTGCGCGGATGGCCAGCTCCTTCTCGCGCATGCACACCAGCACATGGGGCGGCGGTATGCGCACGCACGGCGACGAGGACAACACGATGTTGTATTCGCCTAGCGCCTGCTGCGCCAGCGATGCGTCTTCGGAAGTCTGCACGCTTTGCTCCGCCGGCCCCGCCTCGTACTGCCCAGGCACCGCCAACGCATACTCATCAATTAGCAGCGCCGACTCCAGCAGCATGCTGTATGACAGGCAGATGACCAGATCAACTACCTGCTTGATATCGGCCAGCCGCTCAAACGAGTCACCACGCAGCACAATGGTGCCGCCGCGCTCCTCGATGCAGCCGTCGAGAAAGAAGAACGATTTGCGAAACTCGGGAAGCGACGGATGCTCGTACGTTTGCACGGCCAGCGATGCGCAGGTGCCTGTGCGCGGATAATCGCTGAACTTGTCCATCGAGGTCACGACCTCGGCGCCAGTGCATCGCGCAATTGCCCGGATGACGCTGCGCTTGACGCCGTGGGCCACCGCAATGCCGTTGCGCATCAGACCCTCAAGCACCTGCCGCGGCACCGGCTTTTCCGCCAGCACCAGGTTGGGCCCAGCGCCCGTGATCCGCTGCACGAGCTTCTCGGTGAATCCCTGTTGCATCCGCAACTCGTCGTCAAACGCCACGTAGCGCGACGTCGATGACGGTACCTGTGCCGAATACTCAAGCGGCATGGTCAGCAACATGATCTGCGGCGACTGCAAGAACCGCGGCATCAGCCGGTGCGCCAGGTTCTTTGTAAACACAATGCCCGAGATGTACTGGCTGTCGCGCGGTTCGCCGCCCGGGATTCTTTTTATGCGCACGTAATGCCGCAGGTCCATTCGCTCGCCACCTTGAACGCTCGGGTGCACGCGACTCAGCGCGTTCAGGGCCAAATCGTAGATCACCGCATCCCAGCCGCTGGATGCCGGCTCTTCAATCTCGTCCAATAGCTGCCGAATGATCACACGGAGATGCTCCAGAGGGAGCTGCGTCATCACCCGCCCGGCATCAATGGCAGTCACTCGCGCCCGCGCCTGCTCGTTGAACGAGTCTACTACATCCAACTCCTCGATAAGCTTGCGCGGCGCTGTCGGTCGGAATAGCGTGCGTCCGCTAGCCGGCGCTGCACTGCCAAACTCGGTAGCTGGCCGGGGCTGGCCCACCAGCAGCGGCAGAATCGACCGTGCCCGCTCCAGCTCGCCATTTATTCCGTGGTGCTCGGGGGATAGAAACGCGCACTCGCGCTTGTCGTCCTGTGCCGCAATCTCTACGGCATTGGAGCGAAACGGGATATCGCGCTCATCGTTAAAGTACGCAAACGTCGGACCCGTGTCCGCGCCGCTGTATGCAGCAACGTCGTTCCGACTGCTCTCGCCGTTGGCCAGCTCGGTCGGCGACCCGATGTCCAGGCTGTTGCGGTCAGGCAGCGACGCCGACGACAGCGGCGGATCGCCAAATCCAGGCCCTTGTTGGTTGGCGCACAGCGAGAGCAGCGACGCTGACCCGGCCGACGGCACGTAGTTGCGCAGCACCGGTCGCACCATGTCGGCCACCCGGCTGAACTCGACTTCGGGTGCCGGCCGCGCCAGCTCGACCGTCGCCTGGGCCTCAGCGCGCCGCAAATTTCCCAGCATGGAGTAGGTCGTGCTGCGCGAAGACGAGTCGCCGATGCTGCTGGTGCTGGATGCCAGGGAGCTCGCCTGCGTCGGTGGCGACTTGCGTGCCGCAGCCGCTCGGTTGTACAGCGACCGCAGGAACTGGCTCCGTGGGTCCTGCCGCCGATTGGTATTTGCATTCGCGTCTCTGCTAAACATTGAAGAAATAATAATAATACAAACAATTTCGCTCCCTTATCCACAAAGCGTTGCAATTGCTTGCGTTTCGACCAGGCGTGTATTGTCGTTTCCATACTCGTTGATCTCGGAAATCATCAGTAATATTGGCGAGAGCTAGTGGCGTGGAGTGAGATTTGTCCTGGACACAGCAACATATCTCTAGATATTGCTGAGAATTTCGCTCCCCTCCACCCTGAAAAACGTGCCGCCGGGGTGACCCGTGGATCAGTGGTGAGCACCTGCATTACTGGCGTTTGCTTGCAGTGGTGGCACGCCTGATGTTGTTGTCTTCAAAGCTGATATTAGCCTAGGGTTGCTTCCGAGTCCATACTGTGCAGGAGAATTGATTAAGACGACAATCATTGCGCTAAATATGGACATATACCCCATATTCATACTTGCACAATATATTGGGTGCCATTTTTGGCCGTTGCCATTACTTCATTTAATAGTCTGATGTAGTGTCTTTGCAGCCAATGCAGCTTGGACAACGCTGCTGACCACGTTTTCTGACCGCCAAGCAAATAGAGCAACCTACACCGGTTAACCCATGGCAACCTGCCATTGTCAAGTCATCGGCTGGCATCCTCTGACGGGCGAATCTAATTAGTCAAGGCCTTGGCGTTTATAAAGACCGGTGTTTAAAAGACTGATATCCCCTTTGGTGTATCTTTGCTTTACATCAACCTTGATGGGATTTTTAGCAAAAAGGAAAGCTTCAAGGCTGGTGAGGTTTTTTATTCTTCTTTTCTTTCGTCTTCGTCTAACATTTTGCATCTAATAAAATGACGGACAGTCAAAAAGCGCCAGTGTTAAGCAACATTGACGAGCGACATGGCGTTAAGCTCATTTGCTCGTACTGTCGCAATCATGTGCCCAATATTGTCGAGGATTTTGCCTCGGGAGACATGGTGTGTGGCGACTGCGGCCTGGTGCTTGGCGACCGCATTATTGACACGCGCTCAGAGTGGCGAACTTTTGCTGACAGCGAGGGTGACGACCCATCGCGTGTGGGAACCGTCGCCAACCCGCTGCTCGACGGCGACCAGCTGGACACAATGATTGGCCGCGGAGCCAACGATGGCGGGCTATCCCGGGGCCTAAATCGCATACAGGGGCTCACCAAAGAGCACCAGAGCGACCACGCACTGGTTCTTAGCTACCGCGAGATAACCGCGCTCTGCGAGGCCTTTGAGCTTCCCAAATCCATTGTCGACATTGCCAAGCAGCTGTACAAAAAAGTCGCCGACGACAATTTGCAGCGCGGCCGCAACAACAACGCGGTCATGGCGGTGTGCATCTTTCTTGCCTGTCGGCAGGGCGAAGCCCCCCGTACATTCAAGGAGGTGTGCGCGGTAACCAAAGTCGGTATCCGGGAGATCTCACGTACGCTCAAGGTGCTCAAAGGCAAGCTCAGCGCCGATTCGGGCCTGACCTCGTCCAAGGACCTGATCGAGCGCTTCTGCTCTAATCTAAAGCTGGACAACGAGGTCTGGCGGGTTTCCAGAATGTTGAACGAGACGGCGGCTGATCTGGATAATATTACTGGCAAGAATCCCATGTCGATTGCTAGTGCCTGCATCTTTATGGCCTCGCAGCTGGTCGGCAATGCTCGCAGCACCAAGGTTATCTCCGAGGTTTCGGGTATTGGCGAGTCGACCATCAAGGCAACATATAAGATCCTGTACGCCAGTCGCAAGGAGCTGCTGACAGCCGAGTTTATGAAGCATAACCCAAACGTATCCGAATCCAACCTGGATGCCCTTTGACTGTACTTCTGTTTAAGCTAGCAGCCACTTTTAGATTATCCTTTCGTGGCAAGGGGGCATCGCCCCTTTTATTCAAATAAAATGAATATGCTGCTTCGCTGGACGCCGCTCGAACCGACCCGCATTGCAGGATGCCTCGGGCCAATAGACAACTTACAGACAAGGATCTTGCTCGCAAGCTGGGCGGCCTGTCAGGGGCCCGTCAGCAAAATTTGCCAAAGGAACGCTCTTGGTCCGAGCGGCAGATAGATCCAGCTCCGGAGGATCGAGTTTACTAAAAACGGATGTAGGGGCTGAGTGGGAAAGACGTGCTATATAATTATGCGAGTGTGGCGGCCTAGAAGCCAGCAAACGACATGAAGGCAGCAATGCCAAACGCCGCAACCACAGTGCCCAGCGCGGCTCTGACCTGCGGAGCCGTGCTCAGGGGCACAAATGCCGTGGGCTCATGCATCGTGTACGAGACCGCGCCGTCCTCGCCGGTCTCCAGCGATCCGCACACCACATTGTCGCCGTCCATCGCACAGGTGCTCGATTTGTCGCACGAGTACGTCTGCCAGTTGTCGCCGTCGCAGACCTGGTACTTTGTCGGGTCCGACGCGGCGCAGCGCTTCTCGTTCTTCTTCGAGCACGACTCGTACGACACCGTGGCCTGGTCCTTGCTCACGCAGGCAATCTCGCCCTTGGAGTCCTTGCCGCACACGTTGCTGCCGCTGCACTTTTGGTCCGACCAGAAGCCGTCCTCGCACACCTGGAAGCCGCTCGGGTTGTTGGGCGAGCACTGCTTGTCGCCCGATTTGCTGCATGGCGTGCCCGTGGCCGACGGCTCTGCGCTCGAGGAGCTCTCGGACTTGCTCTTGCTGGCCGACTCGGACTCGGACTTGCTGCCGCTTTCGCTGGTCTCCGAGGCCGACTGGCTCTTTGACGACGACGGGCGCTCGCTGGACGAGGCGGGCGACGACGACGCCGGCGTGGTACCGGGCAGTGTGACCGAGCTCAGCTTGTCGCCGTCATGGTTGTCACCAGCACTGTTGTTGTCGTCGTTCTGCGCCGAGGCAGTCGGGCCGGCGTCGTCTGCCGACAGGTCGTCGCTGCCCGCCAGACCCAAAAAGTCCTGCACGGCGTTGTTGCTCTGAATACTGTTCACGCCCTGGCGTCTGCCCAGGGCGTTATCCTGAGCGGATACGGTGGCAACCAGCGCAGTAGCAAGGAGTATCCCGGGCGAGAGCAGCTTCATATCTGTAGAATTAGGAGGAAAAAGCCAGACCAAGCCAGAGAAAGAGGGAAAAGTGGCGGGAAAAGAAGGTGGAGAAGACAAAGCGTTGTGGATCCTTCAAAAGGCGCATTTTGGGGTCCATCCATGACGAAAAACGCACAAGCCCGAATTTCCCTCACCGCTTTTGATCCGAGGTTTGTTCGGGACATCAGCCGGGCCTAAAAATACGCTGAAATTAGCAAACACCCCGGTGTCCCGAGGGTCAGGGCCATTTGCGCGGGATTATCGCGGCGAGTTATCAGCTCCCGCATTTTTCTCTTTTCATCAACTGGCCTTTTTTATCCCTTTATTGGCTTTATGCTGGCACAATGAGCACCAATGGGCCGCAATGGGCCGGCGCCTGGACGTCGGCGCTCTCCCGCATCGAGCCGCAACTCGCGCAGGTGCCGGCGCCAGTGGTCCCGCGCAGCGCCCGGGTGAGCAAGCTGGACGCCGAGCTGCTGGACGCCGAGCTCACAGACATGCTGCGGGAGCCCGTGACCCGGGCCATGTCGCTGCTGCGGCCGGGGCTTGCCGACCGGTACCGGCTGGAAATCGACACGGCGATCAGCGCGCTGCTGTTCTGCCTGTCGGCGGGGTCGGCGCGCCGGGCCACGTACGGGCAGGGGCTGCAGAACCTAAGGTACGCCGGGTCCGGGCGCGGGTTTGTTGGGCGGATCTATCTGTTTGGTGCGCTGTCGATCGGCGGGCGGTACGCGTGGGCGCGAATGGTCGAGGCCATGTCGCTGCGCGGGTGGGCGGATGCACCGCGCCGCAGCGCGCGCGGGCTGGTGTGGCGGCTGGCGCAGCATGTGGAGCGGCTGGTGAAGGTGCTGGCGGTGCTGAACTTTGTCGCGTTTCTGGGGCTGGGCCAGTACAAGACTCTGGCCGAGCGGGTCCTGGGGCTGCGGCTGGTGTACGCGCGCCCACAGCTGGCGCACTCGGTGTCGTTTGAGTTTCTGAACCGCCAGCTGGTGTGGCACGCGTTCACCGAGTTTGTCATGTTCGCGCTGCCACTGGTCAACCCCTCGAGAGCGCGTGCTTGGCTGGTGCGCAATGCGCGCGCGCTGCTGCGCCTGCCTGCAGTCAAGGTGGACCCCGAAGTCGCCGCGCTGCCTGAAGACGCCTGCGCCGTGTGCTTTGTCGACGCCAAGGCCGATGCGCCGGAGCCGCAGGACGCTCCCAGCGCTGCCGTCAACGCGTATGTGACCAACTGCGGGCACCGTTACTGCTACGTGTGCATCCGCACGCGGATGATGGCCGAGGCCGACGAGTGCGCCTGCCTGCGGTGCGGCGCCAAAGTCGAGCGTATTCGCCAGTATGTCGAGCGCTGACTGGATATGACGATTATAATAGGCTTTTGTGGATCTTTTTTGTACACAAAAGTAGTGATAAAACAGTCAACGGTAAACATCCGAGCGGTCCCTCTCTAGACCTCGGCCTGCACCTCGGGCTCCTTAAACTCGCCCTTAA
>JANBPA010000365.1:0-12177 GCA_027575275.1 Coemansia sp. RSA 2711
TCTGCAGTCAAAATCACTGGCTTGCACAAAAGCAAGGGCATCGCCAGGTTATCAAATGTTTGTGCTTGTGGCGACGGCGCCACCGGTACGTTGATCAGTTCTTCAGGCTCGAGGCTCGGCATATTAAGGCATCTTGCCTGCCTGCCTGCCGTGGACAGCTGAGTAAGCGGAACTGCACTGACATCAAGATCGCAGCCAAATTCGAGAACAGCGTTAAACCGGTCATCAGCCGGTGCTGATGGTGCATATTCGGTCTCCAATAGCTCAGCCGCCTGCTGTGTGCTGGTCAAAACGGAATTCAACCGGGTCGACGGGCTAAACAGACCTGGCCGGCGCTTTATTGTCCGGGTAACCTGGTTATTTATCTGAGTTGCTGACGGCTTCTGCGCACGCATGGTTGATACTGGCGTCTGGGCTACCTCCCGAAGTCCAAAGCGCGGCTTTTGTTGCTGTTTACCAGCGGGCTGCTTTGAACGCGGTGTGGGCACATTAACCGATGGAGAACCAAACGCAGCTGGGTCGTTCATTTTCTTTATCGGGTGACCGCCGACAAGACCTTCCTTGCTGCCAAGCATCCCCGTCTTGCCTAGCCGGGCAGCGCTGCCGAGTACGGCGTTCTCCTTGTTGTGCACTGCTGTGGTGCCTCGAATGCTTCTAGGACCAAACATGTTAAACCCCAAAATAACGCAGTGAGTCAAGTACAAGCTGGCTAAAATAAGCGGAATAGAACCGACAAACGACTGGCAACCGTCAACAAAGCAGTTGTTGACGATAGCTAGCGCCGCCTGAAAATCTGATCACCACAAAGTGCTTGATCACGAGTGATCATACGCCCAGAAAAAAATCCAGAGAAAAAGACAGGCATCCCAGGTTCGGTTTTGTGTCCCTGCATTTACTTTTCAATCTGTATTCAATTATGGCTAGCGACGGGATAGACGCGAGCACGCAGAAGCTGCTGCATTCGACGGCGCTGAATATCAACGTTTTGTTAAACCACCTTCACCGGTTCGAGGGTCTGGACGGGAAGCAACCAGAGTTTTCGGCGTCAAGTTTTAAGCCTGCGATCAAAGACCTGGCCGCAGCAATCGACAAGGAAGTGACGTACCTGATTATTGCGTGCAAGCCGCCAGCACGCAACACGGATGTGGAGACGCTGTGTCCAAAGATCAACGCCGGCTTCTTTCAGCTTGTCAAGCAGATCGAGCACATTCCAAAGTCGGCTGGCCGGGCGTACTTGCAGGCGGTGCGCAAAGCTGGCTGCCAGTCGCTGATCGCGGCTGTGTCATTAATCAACTCGTTTATTGACGACAAGGTGGATATGGAGCAAGGAGTGTTGGGCGAGCTGGCGTTTATGCCGCGGTCGGGAGTTTTCTGGGAACACTGCAAAGCGCTGTCGCAAATTCCGGCCGACAACCGAGGCGCAGTGGCGCTAGGGTGGACCTCGTCGGTTGGAAACCTGGTCAAAGATGCGACAAGCGAGCTGAGCGAATCGCTGGACGGCGCCAAGGACAGCAATGGCGCCGCCGAAGAGGACGAATTGAGCGACGATAGCATGGATGAATTTGATGCCGACATTCCTGCCGACAGGGTTGAGGAAGGGCGAAAGATCGAGAAGCTGCTTCAGATTGCCAAACATACCTGCGACAAGGTGGCCTTGCGGTGTATTCGGGACTGTGCGCAGCTTGACGAGGAGAGAGTGGTTTGGTTGGACGGGCTGCTTGAGCAAGGCAAGCAGGTCGCGCAGAACGTCGATGATTTGGCTGCGTCGCTGTTCATGGAAGAGACTTCGTGGAAGGAATGTGCTGATTTGGAGTCGGAAAAGCTGAGACGCTCGCTGGCAGAGCTGGTCACGCTAGCAATCACGTTTGTCGACGACACGCACTTGGCCTGGTTCGAGCATTGTCGCAAGCAGCTGGGCGCTGCTCAGGAGAATGCTGCCGAGGTTGTGCGTTAGCCGATGCTCTTTAAAGCTGGGATTTTGAATAAAAGTTACTTGCCGTTGCTGACACGACGGCGTCTTAAAATGCACCCCCCATACCTGTTTTGGCTTGCCAAGGCGGTTTGCAAAAAAAAACCTCTGTGGGTCAACCACCTCTCAGAGCCTCTGATCCAGGCGCACTTGACAGATGCTTATCACTGATCCTGTCAGGTTGGATCCGTCAAAGCAGCGACCATATAAAGCATCCCTATAGCGGCTGTGTATAAAACGAGCATGTTTTCTCCCTTCCCTCTGTCCCGAGTAAACGCTTCATACTATTTATACCTTTCCTTCTGCTGTTGCGGGTGGTTACTAGCTAAGTATCGTTGCTATGTGTTGCTGTTGTGCATGTGTGTCGGTATATAACAACATATAAGGGAGCTCTTGTCCGGGCGGCTGAACGAGATGTGGTTTATCAACCGGGCTGTGCCTAGTTCACATTTACCCCCTTTTTTAGCCTGGGCTCAACTGGGTCTAATCCCCGCCAACCTTTTTCTATGGGGGCAGAGTTGAGCTTATCCTAGTTGACAGTTGGTTTGTGAAGGGGTTGTGGGTGGCGCCACGAACTTTTCCGCCGCTGTGTGAAGATGCATGAACCACCAAACCAGCTTCGAACCGAGCCGGCTTGAGCTGCATGACCCGCAACAAAAAGTAAACAGTGGCTAATCGTAAACAACCCCGGCTGCGGTGTCCAAAATTCCCCTTCTGCTCTTTTTTGCACGCTCTAATTTTCCATCTACTCTGTGTATATTCGCTTATTGGCAATTTAGTTGCAGTTTGGCTTAAACTCATGGCTGCGTTGGCGGATATCAATGCTGACGATTTGCAGAATCTAAAGCGCAAGCAGCTGCAGTCGCTGTGCAAGAAGCACGGCATCAAGGCGAACGGCAAGAACGAAGAGCTCATTGAGCAGCTGCTCGAGCATGCTCAGAATGGCACACCCGGAGACGGCGCCGATGATTCCCAAACAGAGACCGATAGCGAGGGCGACGACGAGCAGTTCCATGAAGCCAGCGGTGAGGCAAGCGAGCCGGAAAAGGTCTTTAAGGTGATGCCGACGACCGACACTAAGCCGCTGGAGATGGAAGCGCCCGAGTCGATGAAGCAGGTTGGCAACAGCGACTTTTCGAGCATGGTTGAGAAAGTTTCAGCGCAGCTAGAGGCCCGAGTTGCTGCCATGACCGCTGAACAGCGCCAGCAGACTATCGATCAGTACAAGGCATCGTCCAATGTTGCGGTAACGCCAAATACGAGCAAGCAAGCAAAGTCGATATCGTTTGACAAGGCGCACGACAAGATTTTCAACAACGATGACTCGATCACCAGCCACTGGGCTGCCAACAAGGTTGCAACTCCGCGGACCAAGCGTACCAACGAAGATAAGACCGCAACTGCGTCTAACAAGCGCCAGCGCATTGAACCGCTGTTCTCGTCGCCGGCGGTGACCAAAATGTCAATGCAGTCACCAAGCCAACGGAGAAAATCCACCAAAGCAAAGGCGATGACGGCGCGGGCACGGCGCACGGCTGCTGCTACCGCTAATACAGGAACTGCTGACGGTGCAAAGACTGTGGCTACCAGTACACGGACTAAGAGTAGCGCTGCTCTTTCGTCGACCAAGCTGTTTGCGGATGCCCACACATCGCTGAGCGCGGTCGACAGCATTGCAGACTCGGTGCCGATTGCAGAGCCTGAGACTGCCTCGGATGACCTTGTGGCTGCGCACAAGCCGAAAGAGTCAAATGCTCTTACAGATGCTCCGGCGGCACCCGAGATGTCGGAGAAGGCGGCGTCGGTTGAAGTTGCCGTGGCTACAGAGCCCGTGGCGGCGATAACGGCCGAGGGATTGCAGACGCAGGCCCAGCCAGCTATTTCTGTAGAGCCGGTGGAAGCGGCCGAGGCTAAAAAATCGATAAGCGTTGCGCTGCAGGCCGAGCCTGCGCCTTTGAGCCAGGAAAAGCCGGCTAATGAGAGCAAAGCTTTGGTCAGCAAACTGAAGCCGCCGAGCGATACCGCAGCAAAGAAATTTGAAGCCAGACTGGGCAAGCTAGCGCCGAGTTCATCGAATATTACTGCTCCAGTCGCCGGAAAGTCAGCCTCGACTAAACCTACGACGACGGCCATGCCATCAGCACCAGCCCGCCCGACGCTGATACCTACATCCAGGAAGAATCTTCAGTCCAAAGCCGCGACTCAGTCGACCAGCTCACTAGCCGAGAGCAAGAGCGCCGCCACCAATAAGGCGGCTGGAATTCCAAGGCCCACAACGTCGTCCGACAAGCCGAATGTTGCCAAACCGCCGCCCACACACAAACCAGCAGACTATAGCAACGTACAGTCAAAGTTGAAGGCGTACATCAATGCCAAGCCCCAGACGGCGTCCAAGCCCAAGCCTGCCGACTCATCAGCGCCATCGGCAATTGCCAAGCCGAATGCGACTGCCAACAAACAGCCTGCGGTCTCGGCGCTGCCCAAGCCGGCTGTCGGTCGAAAGAAGGCCGAGGGCAATGGCAGCGTTCCCGGGTATATGCGGTCAACAAAAGCGACCGAAATCCGCGCACACAAGCAGCAACCACTGACGGAGCCGGGGAAGACTGCGCTTGCAGGCAAGAGCCAGCCTGGTGGTCCGGTCGCAGCCGCTGGCGGCAATGCATCCAAGGCGCGGTTTAATCCCTATTCCAGACCGGCGCGGCCAGTGGCATCCAAGCCCTCAACGGCAAAGTAGGCCCAGGCACTGGCCACACCCATTTATACCCTATGCTTCTGTTTCTACTCTTTCATTCTAATTCATATCGATGTACTTGATGTGCTTATGAAAGAGATACTGGCGGGGGTTAAATGAGCCAGCCGATGAAGGAAACTGCAGCAGCAACCAATGCGAGCACGGACGTCTGTGGAGTAAGCGATGACGCCCCACCGCCATCAACAAAGTCGGCAATGATGTCGCCGGTCAGAGGCTTGTCAATCCAGGATCCATTGGCTGCAATCGACCCGCTCGAAGCCCAGCCGATCCAATCGGTGTAGATGCCAGTGCGCGCAAAGTGCACAAATCCGTTGGACGAGCACGACGAGCTGTTGTCCGAGCGCTCCTCAATGACGCGCGGCAGCCCAAGGCTGACAATGCGAATGGCCGATCCACTCTTGACAAAAAGCATTGTCGAATTAAGGTTAACCGAGTAGTTGCTCGATGCCGCGCCAGAAATCGATATGCTCGAGTCGTCTGAGCACTTTGTGACGTTGTCGTAGAACGACGAGCAGTAGACGGGCGAGTAGTTGCTTGGCAGCTTGTGGCCCTGGAAACTCTTCATATCTTTGAGCTTGTATGCCTCCTGATAGTCTGTGTCACAGTCCGAGCGGCTGAGCGAGGAAATCGGCGTCACCTTGGCCATTGTCAGATCAATCCCCTGGTACAGGGTCTGCAGCGTGGCTGGATCGTTGGTAGAGTCAGGCGGCGCAAAGCTAAAGGCCGAAAGCCCGCTCATATCGGCCTCGATATCGTCAAGCTGCAGCTGTGCGAGCTGGGCCTTTGGAATAGCGCGCTTCAGCGTCACAATGCCCACATCAAAGTTTTGCGCTGCTGGCTCGGAGTACTCGCTCTGCGGATAGTAGGCGTGAACGGCAGAGGTGTTGACACCGTAGAATGTCGAGTTGTCCACAAAGTTGGCCACCAGGCCAAAGAATGTCGACGCCCGTGCATCCGCCTGGGCGATGTTTGAGTATGCCTGGGTCGACAGCAGGATGTTGTGCATGGTTGCCGAAACATTGCCAATGGGCAGCGCGACCATGAGATAGTCGGGACCGAGGACGCCGCTGACCTTTTCGGGTGCACCGTCGCCGTTGGAGAACGGATGCAAGCAGCGCGCGTCGGTGATGACCGTCTTATCCGTCAGCAGCGCACCCAAGCACATTGTGTACGGCGTAGCGACATACAGGATTGACGGATAGTCAGAGAGCTTTACTGTCGAAGCATCCGCGCCGACTGCGCCGGTCAGCGTGGAAATGGCAACGACAGCAACCAAGAGCATGATCGCGGCTGCGCGGCCAATGCTCTGCTGTAGCGCCATCGCAAAGTCGATTTGTTTATTACGAGAAAATTGTTCAGAGAAGCGCAAGACAGAAAGCGCAAACAGACAAAAAGAGCTGCATCGACCGGACAGGACTAAACGGGCCTGCAAAGGGCTGGCTTTGAGTCACATGATCGACACCAACAAGCTAAAATCGGGCGCGCAATCTAAAATAAGCTGGCGACAGATTAAATCTGGCTAATGCTGTCTAAAAATGGAGTGGCCGAGCGTGAGAAAAGCCTGTTCCAGCTTATCGAATTTTAATTTAACGCCGTCTCTTATCGCGCCATGAACACAATGAAAGCCGTCGTGTTTGACGAGCCATACAAGGTGAGCTACGGCGATGTCGAGCGGCCATCAAATCCGCAGCCGGGCGAGGCGATTGTGCGTGTCATGGCCTGTGGCCTGTGCGGCTCGGACTTGCACCCGTATCGCGGATCCGAAGCCGGATTGCGCACGGGCACTGTGTGCGGCCATGAGTTTGCCGGTATTGTCGAGGAGGTGGGTTCTGGCGTCAAGCTCACTCCCGGCGAGCGGGTGGCTGCGAGTTTCACGACTGCTTGCGGCAGGTGCTGGTTCTGCACCCACGCACTGTCCAGTCGCTGTGACAGCGCGCAGCTGTTTGGCTGGGTAGACGAAGCTGGCCAGGGCATTCATGGCGGACAGGCGCAGTTTGTCCGCGTTCCGCACGCCGATGGCACGTTGATGCGGCTGCCTGACGACGTGACGTTTGAAGAGGGCGTGTTGCTAGGCGATATTATGGCCACGGGCTACTTTTGCGCCAAAAATGCGCTGTCACTGCTGGCCGATTCAGGCATCCCGCCGGAGCAGCTATCAGTGGCGGTGGTCGGTTGCGGGCCCGTGGGACTATGTGCCGTGGCCAGCGCGCGGGCGCTTGGATTTGGCCAGATATTTGCTGTTGACCGCGTGCAAAGCAGGGTAGATGCAGCGGTTAAGCTTGGGGCCCTGGGCCACGGGCTGGAGAGTGCCAACGATGGACGCGGCATGGACGCAGTACTCGAGGTGGTTGGCGCATACGAGGCACTGAAGCTGAGCTTTGCGCTGGTGCGTGCCGGCGGAGTGGTATCGTCGGTGGGCGTGCATGCGCACGACAAGGGATTCCCGGTGACTCCTGGCGAGTGCTACGACAAGAACGTCACGTTCAGAAGCGGGCGCTGCCCAGCCCGGTCGCTGATGAATGAAATTGGCGAGCTGGTCAAAAGCACCGACATTGCCCGCCATATCATCAGCCACCGCGTGCCGCTGGCCACAGCTTCAGAAATGTACGAAAAGTTTGAGGCCCAAAAAGACGGCATACTCAAGGTCGTTTTTGATCCGTGGGCTTAGCACCTTTTTTTGTTTACCAACGACAACAATGGTTGCGGCCAAATCCCGAATGCAGCGGGCCATATGGCGCCCACACGGAGCAATTAGTTTTATGGCCTGCACTCCGCGCCCGTTGCGCATATTGCCACGGCAAGTGCATTTTTGTTGACTTTTCAGCCACCCGGGTTTGCAGTGAAAGGGAGGTTGGCGGAGTGGCAGGCATTTGCGTTGGCCATGTCACAAGACGGAGCTTTTGTGACCCGGTTGTTCGTTCGGTAAACAAACCACGGCCAATTGTTTCTCCTCGCGGCTGTCACACTAGCAATCTCAATTTCGTTTGAACGTGCACTTGTTCTTTCGCAAGCGTAAACAAAGTTTTCGCGTGGAGAGGCCAAAACGGCGGCGGGGTAGACACCGACACCGCTGGTCAGCTTCGATAGCCAGACATCCAATGTCGTCGAGTGGGAGCAAGCATGCGGAACTGCCTTGCATTCTCTTCAAGGTCCTATTGGCGGCGTTTTTTTTGTTGTTGGCAGGCATTGAGCTGGAAATTACCAATGCTTGTCCATTATCACAATCGACGGGCATTCAATTCCAAAGCCGGCCCCTTTTTTCCAGTACGGGATTCATTTTGAAAATCCTGAATCTTGGCGGTGTTGTTGTTATTGAAACTCAGGTCAGCTCACTTGATTTTGATTTAATCCGCATGCCATAGGCAGTACGTTGGTCCCAGGACATGTGCAAAAATAAGCCAGATGCTTGAACGCAATAGTCGCTAAGCTGATGTGCGTTTATAAAGTGGCTAGCAGACAGATACGCCAAACTAATCGAATCGCCACAGATGTGAGATCACGCAGGAGGCGCGTTTTGCCACTATGCTCAAATGGAATGGACATATAAGGCAGGCCGTCTACCAATATGTCGAAAACATTCAGCCCTAGGCGACATACCTGCTGTGGCTGGACGCATCGTGAATGCAAGCCAAAATCGTGCAAATGGCGCCGTTGTAGATGTGTGGCACACGCCGCAGTTGTTTGGTATCGTTGGATACGCGGTAAACAGCTCGTTTCCTATTCGAGGTGCAAACTGTGAAGCCGCCTTTTGTGGATTCGCGGCACTCACACATCTGTGACACAGCTACTGCATATGTGCACGGGTCTATAAAGCAACGGGTCGATTTTGTGCATGCACTGCGTGTGGCTCAAACCGAGTGGTAGCCCGGTATGGAAATAGTTTGCTTGCGGGCAGATTGTGTTCTCGTGTTGACGCCATCTCCACATATAATGCATACGTATTTAGGTGGCAGTGTGCAACGTGTTGCAAAGTGCAAAAGCCGAGCGGTCCTGGAAACCCAACAATTGCCGTGCGCGGGCATTGTTCGACGTGTTATGTGTCGCCCGTGCTGCCCGACAATGGCGGATTTTCGGCAGCCAGGATTTTCCTGTTTGGGAATTCGCATCGAAAAATTGCGCGTGTTATTTCGTTTTCTCCACCAAACTTGTTGTCGGGAATTTTGCGCGCTCATTGTGCCTCCCTCCGCATTCCGAATTAGGTACGGGACTCGGGGCACTGCCAATTGTGAGAATATTGAAAAGGGAAAGGCCAAGCTACAACTAGAAACAAACAGCCTGAAGTGCGGGATGCCCGGCTGCTCAGCACCTTGGCAGCAATAGCCACACTAGCACGGCGTCATTCTATTCTAGCGTGCTACGCCGGACTACAGTTTTTGCGCCACCAGGCGGCTCACCGCAGCGCATGCCCTCTGGTCACTGGTTAAATCCTTTGCCTGGCCTGCCGCTGCTTTTTTGCGCCAAGCAGTGCAGTCGTGGGATGGGCCGTGGGGGAGGAGGCGTCGTCTGGTAACGGATATGCTGCGGACCATTGGCAGTTAATGATGGAGTGATAAATCGAGCGAAGAACCTCATTGCCGGATTTGCTATAGCACAACGACTGCAGTCCGGTTTGGCCGGCGGTCTTTTGGGAAAACAATCCTTGCTTCACAGATCCATTTGGCGTGGTAGGCCGCTGGCAGGCTGCATAGTTCCACCAGCTGAGGCGACACAAAGACATGGCCCCCCTCCATCGACACAGAAGAATTACCGTCCTTTATTCACGCGGCCGCAAATACCAAGCAATGGTTTTTTACTTGTACCGCGTATTATCCGCAACACCGTTTCTTTTGCAGTTCCGTTTTGGAGGAAAAAAATTGATTGAGGCCGTTGTTTACTTTTGTCGCTTGACACGCTGTGGTTGAAAATTCCTGGCAGCACCGGCGAGGATCGAGAGGGGCTTGGCGTCCGCGAGCCATATATTGTGGCGAGGCGGCGGCTCTTGGGAGGCGTCTACTCGTACCAGCCTTAGTCTTCGTCCGTTTTCCTCCCCCCTGGGTCTAGTCCTTGCGAAACCCCCCTTCCTTTGCTATAAAAAGCTTGTAGCTTCGTTATTTTTCGATACGCATTGCCTGCTGCCATATAATATTATTTTTTTCTTCTTCGTCTTTCCAGCAAAATGGCCATCTTTAGCCTGACCAAGCACAAGAGGAGCAGCCAAATGCTAAGCAATTACAGCAGCGAGATGTCATTTGAGCGCAAGTCTTTGGCATCGACCATTACCTCGTCGGTCAAGTCGCTGTTTTCGAAGCGTGCCCACCACAAGTCAGTTTCGTCTTGGGATGCTTACCAGGCAGATTTCTCGTTGCCAACGGAGCCCGCTATCCAAACAACCATGGCAGCCAAGCGTCACTCTGCAATGACAAACTCTAATGTTATTCGGCACAAGTTTTCTACACGGTCGCTGAACACCGAAGAGTGCACGGTGCAAGAGCTGTCTGAGAGGTACTCGCTGGCACGCGCACGTGTGCTTGCCGAAACTGCGCGTCGGCTGCAGAGCACCAGATCGCCATCGCCAGTGACTCCGTCGAGCATCAGCACCGGGAAGACGCTGCCGTGCTGCCCCGAGGAGGACGAATACGAGGACGTGGAACAGTCATCGGATTCGACTGGCGAGCCCCGCGCCTATGCTCGCGCAAGCATTCCGTGCTTTTCGGCAAGCTCCGGATTGGCGAGCAGCGCGTCATCTTCTCGCACGTGCACGGCTGGCAGCCGACCAACTTCGTTTGTCGAGCCAGACAACTCCAGTCGCTCGCCCGTCATGGTATCGATGCAGCCGCATAATTTGGCTAGCGCCAGCCGGGAGACCCTGAGCACGCTGTCGCCCGAGCAGCCGTGCCCGACATCTGCCAAAAGCCGTAGCAAGAAGACGAGCTGGGAGGCTAAGAGACACCATGCGCTTCCGAGCACCGGTCAGCGGTATTCTGTGGCAATGTCGCAAAACATCAACCGTCGCTTTCAGACGCGCCTGACGCACGAGTACGAGCAGCGGATCTATTGCCTCCACGCCCACTATGCGGATGTGATCGAGCGCATGGAGGCGCGCGCGTGCAACGACACGGATCGGCTGCAGAAGCTCCAAAAGGAAGTTGACGACCTGCGCCAGACCAACGCCGCTCTGAAGATTCGCGAGGCTGAGCTACAGTGCCAGAACACGGTCAGCGAATCAAGCACTGTGCCCAGCGTTCATGTGCCCAAGCCGCTGATGGATTTCGTTGAGCGGTATCAGGAGGAGGTCCAGCGACTGAGCCATGAAACAGCAACAGCGCAACAGTGGGTGATCACCCTGGCCGAGCTGGTGGTTGGGCCCAAGAAGGAGCGCCAGTCCTGGGACGACTGGCTTGGTCTGTGCCTAGATACTCTGCACAAGCAGCGCGAGCTGCAAAAGGAGCAAGAGTGGCTCAAGCAGATTGGCTGGCGCTCGACCATCCAGGTTTCGCCTCTCCATCAATAAGTATAAGAATTTTTTTATGGCCGCGCGACGATATGTAAATTACCGGCCTCAGCTTTTTGGAAGCACACCTGCTTCGACTAGTCATTTATTCTACCGTGGTCTTATTTGCGTTTTTTTTTATTTTCTTGTGAGCAATTTAAAGGGACTATGTGTTTTAGCAACGTAGATGGATGTGTTGGAGTATAAATGGACCCGGTTTAAATGGTTTATTTGTCGTATAACCAAAAGAAATAATAGGAATAGGAGAGCCTGGCAAATGAAACAAGTGACCGAGAGTGCTGTTGATGCGTATATTGAGAAGATGGACCGTTGGCTGGCTAACCCCCGCAAATAAGGTTAGTTGTATAGGTGTGTCGAAAGCTGTGTGTGGAGGGGTAGTTATCAAAAGTCAGCATAATATGTGTGGTCATTAGCCGCTGCTTAGGCCTCATGGGTAGGGTCAGCGGTCTGGTTATTATCAGATTCACTCGTAAAGTCGGACGAATCTTGCACATCGACCATATTCCCTACTTCAAAATCAACAGACCGATCAAACACGTAAAGGTGAAAGCGCCGGTTGATTCCACGTTGGCCTCTAAACACAATATTGGGAATATAAAACACCGTCCGATAGCGAGCAAGCATCCACGGTTCTAGTTTGCGCTCATAAGGTGTTATCATTGTTCTGACCCGGTTGCAAACCTCGTCGATATTTTCAACCCGAAGGAGTAGATTCTCTGGCAACGCAAGAATACCTAGTCTCCGAATGTACTCGGCGCTGAAGCAAACTGGATTGTCGTTGCTGCGCTCCATGAGCAAATCGTGAGCAGATACGCTTACCACTGCCGTGCCGCAGGACGTGATTACATCCATATTTGGGCACGTGTTTTGGAGAACGGTATTTGCACGGTATTCGCGGCTGATTATGTAGCCGGTAAGTAGGCTTGCGTCGGAAACACCTATCCTAGGCCGCATAATGTTCTGTAT
>JANBPA010000366.1:0-12106 GCA_027575275.1 Coemansia sp. RSA 2711
GCTGGTGCGCCTTGGACCGCAGCCGCTGCGCCTCAATGTTCGAGAAGAACACGTCTGCAGCGTCCGAAAACGTCGCAAACTGCTTGTGCGGGCGGCTCGCGTATTGGTCAAACAGCCAGGGCCCAAAGTCGTCGAACACGGGGTCGTCGGACGGCTCGCCGTCCCGCTGCGGCAGATACGAGATGTAGCCCGGATGCGTGCCCTGGCCCAGCTGCTCGACAATGTCATACGCCTCTGCGTACGCCGCCAGCAGCGCCGCGATCTGCGGCGACTCGGGGCCCAGATCCAGCGCCGTCGCCACCTTCAGCGAGGGGCTGAGCCCAGCGCGCAAAACCACATGCTCGCTCAGCGCCGGCCCATACATGCCAAACGTCGCCAGCACGCGCTTGAGCGAGTCCTTGGGCGCCGCCCTGCGCAGATGCTCGACCAGCGGCGCGCGCTCAACGCGCTCGACGTCGCGCGCGCCCTGCAGCTCGTACCGCATGCCCACGGCAAACGCCTTTGCGTCCTCGATATGCACGACCCGCAGTAGCGCGACAATGTTGTACTGGTGGTCGGTCAATATGACGTTGCCCGAAGCGTAGAACTCGCACACCACATGGTACGTGCCCTCGGCCTCGGGGCCCGCCGCCACGGCAAACTCAAAGTCGATCACCCGGTCCATCCCCAGCTGCCGCACGCGAGTAAGCCGCCGGGTCTTCAGGTGCTTGCGCAGCTTCATGCAGAACGACGACGGCGTAATCGACTTGTCTCGGACATACTCGGTGGTGTGCGTGCGGATCCCGGACTCAATCAGCACCAGGTGCTTGCTGTCCGGCTTGGTGAATTTGAACAGAAACGTCTTTGGGTTGACGTCGTAGATCCCTTGCAGACGCAGACCCACTAGGCGCTGCTGGTACGCGGTGACTACGGCGCGCACGTCGAGGGCGGTAAAGCGCTGCTTCATCGTAGAATAAAAAAAAGAATTGGAAGCACCCAAGCGAAAGAAAAAGAAATAAGAACTGCTCTTTAAATTGAGATTCAAGAAGACACAAAGTGGTTTTTATATGCGCTGCTGCGGTTTTTCCGATAGCTACATAATTTTCTTTTATACTATAAAGTGTCACGTGCGTGGTCCATAGCCTGCTAGCATTTAGCCTCGGCCGCATTACCATCCCTCGATTCTGCATGCCAATAGCTTGTTTAAAAAAGAGATCAATTATTTTCTAGTAGTAGCAAAGCTGGCCTATGAAAGACCCGGTTCCAGACACGCTAACACTCGACGAGGCCACAAAGGAGTCGCAATACGTGCACCAAGTGTACGACCAAATCGCCTCGCACTTTAGCGACACGCGGTTCAAACCATGGCCAGTAATCACCTCGTACCTCGACAGGCAACCGCGCGGCAGCCTCGGCGTCGACGTAGGCTGCGGCAACGGCAAATACCTACGGTCGGCTGATATATTCATGCTAGGTACCGATCTCTCCCCGCCACTGGTAGATATCTGTGGGCAACGTGGACACGACGCGTTAGTAAGCGACGCCCTGCAGCTGCCATTTCGCAGCGGGGCATTTGACTTTGCTATTTCTATCGCGGTCATCCATCATATGGCGTCGGACGAACGGCGGAAACGGGCGATCGAGGAGCTGGTTCGGGTTGTGCGGGATCAGGGCACGGTGCTGGTGTTTGTGTGGGCGCTGGAACAGGAGACGAAGGGGAGGCGGCGGTTTGATGGGAGCACGCAGGACGTGCTGGTGCCGTGGGTGGTGCCCGGATCAAGGCAGGATGAGCATGCGCCAGACCAGGTGTTCCATAGATACTACCACCTGTTCCGTGACGGCGAACTCGCCCAGCTGGCCGGGCAGGTCCCCGGCTGCACAGTCGTAGAATCGGGATATGACCGTGACAACTGGTACGTGGTGATCCAGCGCCAGAACGCTTGATCAGAGCTTTTTTATCTTCTTCACTGAGGCATGAAAAAAAGAAAAAGTTGGTCTTTCTCTTTCTTCATACCTTTTTTCTATCTCCACACTTTCTTAACAAGCAAAGAATGGGCGTTCCGGGACTCTGGCGCTGGCTGCTGCAGCTGTACCCGGCCGCCTGCCGCACCACCGCGTTTGTGGATCTGGCGCCCGTGCACGCGCTGTACGTCGACCTCAACAGCACCATTCATCGCAGCGCCCGCCAAGCAAACGGCGACGCCGCCGCCGTGCTGCAGGCAATCGATGTTCTCGTGGCGCGCGTGCAGCCGCAGCGCCTGCTCTTCCTGGCCATCGACGGCGTGCCGCCGCGGCTCAAGGAGCGGCTCCAGCGCCAGCGCCGCGCCCGCCCCGAAGACGACGGATCAGAGTTCAACGCATACTTTGTCACGCCGGGCGCCGCGTGGCTACGGCACCTTGAGGAGCGGATCCGCCAGCACGTTTCCCGCCGCAGCTGGCCCGGCCTGCGCGTGGTGCTCTCGGGATGCAGCGACCCCGGCGAGGGCGAGCAAAAGATCATCGAGCACGTGCGCTGCTGCAAGGGCGGCCAGGGCGCACAGACCACCAGTGTCGTGTGGTCCAACGACGCCGACGCCGTGCTGCTGGCGCTGGCGTCGCATGCGCCCCGCGTGACCGTGGTCGCCGAACACACCCACGGTACCAACAGCTCATACCGCACCGTAGACATCGACGGCCTGCGCAGCCAGCTTATCGAGCGCTACGCGCCGCCCACAGCGCCAACGCAGCTGGCGCCCGGCAGAGTGATTGACGATCTGGTGCTGATGGCGCTGCTGGCCGGAAACGACTTTCTGCCGCCGCTGCTGGCGTCGCTGCCGGCCGACGACGCCCTGGACACGCTGTGGTCGCTGTACACGCGCTATCTGACCAAGCACCCGCAGCACTTGCACGACCGCGGCCGCATCAATACGCACGCGTTTGCCAACCTACTGCGCATGATGGAGCACGAGCACGAAGACCGCATGTTCCGGCGCTACGTCGGCGCTACACCGTTGGGATCGCATCTGACTGCAATGCGCGCTCGGCGCCTCGAATGGGACCGGCAGCGCGAGGCCCCGTCCGGCGCCCAACATCCTGCGCCGCTCGAAAATGGCAATCACGATGGCTGGCAGCGGAAACCGCCCCGGCAAAAAAAGGGCACAAAAAAGGCGCGCAAGCGAACCCGCCCAAGCACAGCTCTGGGCGGACGCTGCATACCACACGTGTGGACGGGCAGCATCGACGACGTCGCCGATCCGCTGCCGCTGGCCGTGGCGCTGATGCCGGGCGCGGCGCCGCTGGCCGCCGGTCTGTTTCCGCAGTACCGGCCGCCCAGCAAGTGCGGCGGCGCTGCGCTGCTCGAGCTCGACGGCTGCCCGCTGCTGGCCACAGACATGCTGCCGGCGCTGCGTTGGATTATCGACACTGCCGGCCGCCCGGCGTGCACGGCGGCGCTTGCGGGCTCGGACGGATTTGTCGGCTACAGCAAGATCACGTGGCTGCGGGCCGTGGCGGCCGCGCGCGGCCTGCACCTCGACGCATTCGACATGTCCGATCCCGAGTTTGACGCGCTGCACAAGCGCTGGCTGCGCACGCGGCTGCTGGACGCACAGGCCCCGACGGCGGCCACATGGCTGCAGGCCGAGGCCAGCAGCAGCAGCAGCAGCGCACGGCCGGCGCAGATCCTGGTGCTGGAGCGGCGTCCTGAACCTCCGGCCGAGCCGCTGGCAGCGACTGAGACGCGCGTGGCCGTGGTGGACAGCGGTGACTGGGACGTGCTGCTGGCCGACGCCACCACCGAGCACCAGCGCAGGCTGAAGCTGGCCGACTGGAAGCAGTCGTACTACTGGCCGCGCAGTTGCAAGCCCGGGTGCCTGAGCAGCCTGTACGCCGACGCGCTGGGCTGGACCGCGCAGTACTTCTTTTCCGGGACCGTGGCCAGCTGGGTGTTCCAGTGGCCGGCCGACCTGGACGCGCCACAGTCGGGGCAGGCTCCGCTGCCGTCGGATCTGCTGGAGCACGTGCTCGGCATGGGCGACGAGTGGACGTCGGTACCCCGGTCCGACGCGCCGCCGCCGCTGCTGCTGGAGCACATGCTCAGCGTGGTGCCGCCGGACGCGTGGGTGGCGATGGAGGACGAGAACCGCGCGCTGGCGCAGCAGCTGCGCGACAGCCACTACACCGACGACACCCACGCGGCTGTGCGCGCCCGCCTGGCCGCCACGGCCGAAGACGCGCCGCTGGTCAGCATATGGATATAATGTGAATATAGTGAAATATTTGAAAGAATAGCACAGTAGCAAAGAAAAACACACGAAACAAGAAGCAAGGAAGCGAAATGGTACAAGATAAGGTGCTGCGTGAATGCTAGTCGCAGGTGGGGATGTGGGCAGAGAACGCGCCGGGGTCGTCGTAGAAGCGGCGGCACTGGCTGCAGTAGATGGCCGACACAGCCGGCTTGGTCCGCGCAAACGCCGAGGCCAGCTTGGATGTCGACGGATTGGGGACCCAGGCAGCCGGCTGAACCACCGGACGCGTGGGAATCGTGTCCAGATCCAGCTTGAGCCCCTGCTTGTTCTGCTTGGGCGGGGCAGCCATCAGGACAAGCAATCAGGGGGGTATTCCTTATTATATGTAACGAAAAACTCGGATGAAGAGGAGAAAAGTGATGTCAAATCGAGTTTCCGAGCATTTCACAGCCTTCTACTTTTTATACCGCCCATCCGGATACGCAGAATGATCCGGGCGTGGCTTTTTCTGAAGCGCGATTGCGTCGTTTCAAGGGTTTCTCACGAGATGAATAAACGCGTTAACCATGGACAGTAAATGCCAAGTGGTTTGTTGTGTGGGTCTAATAAAAAGGGAGGGGGGGCAAATATCGCACGAGGGCCGATGACGTATCACTCATTCATCAACCGAAAGAAAAGAGAGCCAACAAATCGACGGGCCTCTTTGCCACCCGCTGAAAACTTTTCTCTTCACTGTACTTTATTCCTATAATTATAAATGGAAATTGACGATGGGCCGGCCGCCTCCAGCCCCACACATTCGCCGCCGCAGCCCACGGTAGCCGGCGCCGAATCGGCCAGCTCCGCGCATTGTTTATCTAGCGCCGAATCGGCCAGCACAGCGCACAGTTTGGCCGGCGAGCACGAAACAAAGATCACGCGCAAAGGCAAAACCACGTATTCGAGCACGCCAGTTGGCAGCGGGTCGCTCATTTCGCCGCTGGGCATGGCGGCCTCGGTGATGGCGGCGTCCGACGTGCAGGCGCTGCTGCCCGACACGCGCGGCATATTCCACTACCACCGGCCGCGGCTTGTTGCGCCCGGCGTGCTGCCGCTCTACAGCATGTCGCTGGGCAGCCGCATGCGCCTGGCAAACAGCTCGGGCGACGTCCGGCAGCGCGTGATGCAGCGGCTGCTCCGGCCAATGGGCGGCGCCGGCCTACGCGCGCTGCCGGCTCCCCGGCTCCACGAGCCGCACGCCGAGCCGCCGGCGATCCGCGAAATCGACGCCAGCAGCGACGCCGAGGACCAATGGGAGTCGGATCCCGACGAGCTTGTGCGCGACGCCAACGCGATGGTTCAGCGGATCCGCCAGCGCGTTGAGAAGCGGCGCCAGCCCGGCGGCGTCGGCAAGCCCGGCCACCGGCGGCCGCGCGCCGGGCTGGCGCAGGCGCTGGCGCGGCACCAGGCCGACGCCGACGCTGTGCGCGCAATGGGCCGCGGCGACGCCGATTCTGTGCTGCGCATGCTGCGCGACGGCGCGCGCGTCGACGCCGCCGACGAATCCGGGCGCACGGCGCTGCATGTGGCCAGCGCCGCCGGCAACGCACAGACCGTGCGGCTGCTGGTGCACATGGGCGCGCCCGTCGACGCTGCGGACTTCCGCGGAAACACGCCGCTGATGCTGGCCGCCACCGGCGCGCGCACCGAAGTAGTCATGCTGCTGCTGGAGGCCGGCGCCGATCCGCGCGTTGGCTCCGGCGCCGGCGCCGCGCTGTCGATGGTGCGCACGCGCCTGCGCCTGCTGCGCAAAGCTGGTTCCGCAAACGACGCACAGACCACCGCCCGCGCCATCCGCGAATGCATTGACATCATGCGCCTGCTGCGCAGCTACGCCAAGCGCTGGGCCGCCGAGCCCGCCAATGCCGCCTACGACGCCTTCCGCGCCGCCTCGGGCGAGCTTGAGCCCGTGCTGCAGTCCGACTCGGCTCAGCTCGACGAGCTGTCTGCGCAGCTCACGACGCTGGGGCTCGAGTCGCAGAGGGACCGCGATGAGGCGCAGATGGACGAGCTGCTCGACAAGTTCACGCTGCTGCTCGGCTGAAGAGACAATATGGCGCCACCCCTTGTTTCTTTCGCGTAACCGGGTTGTCACGCAGCCTGGCGGGCGGAGACAGGAGACATGCCTGCATTTCGTCTTATTATCCGGATGCGTACACTGGGCGAGTGGCTTTTTTTACCTGCTGCCTTGTCTCTGTGGTCTCCCTTTTTCAATCCAAAAAGTGCGGTCTCCATCCTTCCGCCTTCTCTCCAGATAAACGCACTCTCCCCTCTTTTTTTTTTATCGCTCTCCATCCATTTGTCAATCTTTATACACCTTTCTATCTAACCACACATGTCGCTTCTCATTTGCAAATCCTGCTCCATGGGCTTCGAGTGCACCGACTGGTACTACGCGCACATGTACCAGGTCCACGGCGTCGAGGCCGACTACGAGTTCGACACTCTGCAGACTGAACCGCCTGTGCAGCCGCAATACGTGCAGCGCAAAGACTCGATCTTCCCTGCATTCATCAACGCCATCAAGCGGCGACTAGGATTCTGGTAGCATGAATACAAAAAAAGTTACATCTCGTATTTCATAACGTGGGGAAGGGTGTTTGTAAGTGCTAATTAAATGCGTGTGCAAGTATTAAGATTATTATTGCAAGTGGCGCTTGTGCATCGGCCAATTGGCTTATGTGTGATCTGCGAACAAAACATTCACCCACAATGCTTGTTGTCAGTAATTGCTCCGTCTGCCTTTTTTTTTGCCTTTCTCCGTGTAAAAGATAACTGAATAGCTGAATATATAAAGCAGGCACTTTCTCCTCGCCTCAGATAATAAACAATCCACCAACGTGGTCACTTTTTATTTCCCTCTTTAAACTGCTATTTATTGCTGTTCTTTGACCACTAATAGTATTCAAATAATGGTAGTTGTAAACCCCCCAGAATTGTCGACTGAGCATACTTCTGTTACTGGCAGCTCCGACGTACTTTCAGAGAAGGCATCATCCAGTCTAAATACCACCTATCCTTCCACGCTCAACCCGTTGCTAGTCGAAAAGTTCCATACCACATTCACATCACTAAACGCGTTTATACAAGCCCATGACAGCTGCAATAACAGTGAGTTATCCCGGACATCAGCGGCTCTAAACACTAGGCATCGTGAGCTGACTGCGCTGCAATTGCGCTACAAGAATTCAAAGCGCAAATTCGAAAGCCATTCAGCACTCGTCATTGATAGCATCATTACTAAGACGCGTACTGAAGTCGGTTCCAGCTCTATTGATCATTGTATGAGCAACACGCTGCGCCAGCATCACGCAAATATGGTTGACGCCCAGCAAATGCTCGACAAACTGCAGGATGAGTATAAACATGCGCAACTGGAATATAACTGTCTGGAAGCTAAACATGCGGCAAAGCAGCATGCCATTGAGCTGAAATCAGACATTGAGGCCATTCTTGCCACTCAGGATAAACTCTAGGTTTTTTTCTTATTTTTAAATTCATTAAATTCATTATTGCAAAAAATATAGGTTTTCTCAATAAACTATGCATTTGCATAACGTTTTATGTACTGGGTTAATGCAATTGCCAAGGCATACAATAAACGTAGCCATTTTAAAAGCCTATTATTAAAAAAACTTTCATGTGTTTCTATTACAAACTTAAATTGTAAACCACTAAAAAACTACCTGCTTGGGCACTTGTTGCTGGTATTATCCACACACTCCACACTTGAGATATACCCAAGAAATAGCTGAAACTTATTTATCAGCATATGCAGCTTTTTGGACCAATAGTCGTTAAAATAAGTTTTGTATTTAATTAGCCATGTGCATATAATAACCCCCGAGCCCTCTACATAATATTGCAAGCATGCCGTGAACGAAGGCTAACCCGGCCTGAATATGCAACAAAATTACTATACCCAGTTGTTAAGCTTATTGTAGCAGATCCTTCTTTATCATTACCAGATGAGATAGATATCCAGTCAGCAAAAATAACTAAACGGTCACCTTGGGGAATATGTTTTTTAACATAATATTTTGCTGCGCGCTCTATATTTTCCCTATTTAATTTTTTCAAATACATCCATTTGCGTAAATGGTAGATCCGCAGGAGTGGAATAAATATTTTTACTGTAATAAACCATGATTGATCAAGTATATTAAAAATTGAAGCCTAATGTGTAATAGTGTAAAAAATGATGCGGGAGGTAAAGAAAACAAGAAGCTATTAAAAAAATTCCAGCTTTTAAATAGTAGCAGTCATTTGCATGTCAAATCGCAGTGTCCAATAAACATTCTTGAAGCCTACAAAAGAAAACATAAGGTTCTTTTTAGCGCATCTGTTTTCTTCCTTCAGGTGGGCAAGGTGACTTTATTGCCCTGTGTGCACAGTGTGGTTTTTCTGTCATCCATGTCCTTAAAAGAAACCTGTTAAAAGGCTTTGTCATTGAATGCCAAGAAAACATCCAGCTATAAGGAAAAATTGCACCGGCGTCATTTAGGGGGTTTTCAACAAATTCACAAAAGAAACATGCACATAAGATAAGACTATGCAACCGCTGCAACAGCGCAGCTGCCATATATTCCAACAGTTTGTGCTTTCATGGCATTCATAGAAAATTCGTTGACTGATGTTACCTTTTGTAGGCGATTACAGTGTGGAGCGGATTTTTATTAGATTTAAAAATAAAATTAAATAATAAGCCCTTTATTTATATAACATTTTTGCAAAAAAAGTCATTTGTTATTACTGTCGCTGTATTGACATCCAGAAATTATGTCAATCTTGTTGTTTCAACGCAAACAAGGTTTTCTTGTTTTGTTCTATCTCCATGATCGCGTAATTTGCAATCAATGCTTACTGCGCATTACCTTTAATTAAAGCCGACAAGCTCAATAATTGATCTTTGTGCGTTGGTTTTTATAAAATGCTCAAAGGCTTAATGAGATGGTGATAGGCACTGCCGCAACAATTTGTAATTTAAAAAGTAATTACAGATTTTTTTTTATTTTTTTTTAGCTAATTAGACGTGTTGCATTATTTGCAAAATATACATTCAATGAAATTACAATTACTATCGTTAATACTGTGCATAATTAAATGCTACTAATATTATAAGGAGCGTTTAATGATTTAAAATGTTTTTTTTCTAAAAAATGCTACATAAGCGTAAGCTTTATAAATTATAAATCCACGGCCACATTAAGTTACACAGTAAGCAATAATAAGTTTTGTTTGTTGGAGCACTAGTAATTGTTAAAAATTAACAACACATACTACAAGTTATTAGTATTTAACAACAAATAAATGTATAAATCATTGTGGTATTTTAATTTTTATTAGTATTTACTCTTAGTCGTTACAGCACTTGCCTGTGTTAGTAAAAGCGTAATTTTATATTACACATTGTATAATAGTTAGACTATAGATAAACAACGCCCTCATGTGTATACCGGTCTTCTCTTTTATTATAATGTTTTACATTGACAGTTCTTATTGTTTGATGAATGCTTCCGCCGTGTACGTATGTACCAAGTTCAACATTATAATTTTCTTTTTGATAGCCGCTTCTACAATATATTTTGATGGTTTTTCCCACATACATACCTTATTAAACGGTAGTTGTTTAAGACTGGCCGTATTTGAGCTACCAGTTGAAAGTACGTAAACCATAATTAAATGCCTGTCTAATATGTGTGCAAACAAAGCTACTGCGAACGAACAAAATTGTGAAATAATATTCCTAAAGAAAAATAAGTTGGCCGCAAACCCACAGCGTTTTTATAGCAGCCAGTCGACATCCATTTTCCTTCAACGCCAAAGAAAATTTTCTACATAAAATGTTACAAAAAGAAAGCTGTTGTTTTGTATCCCAAGGGGCCATTCTCACGAACAACCAAGGCGACTTTACTGTTTTATTTTATAAAAAAAATGCAGCACACCTGCTGCTTTTTGCTGTTTTTAGAAAGGCGTACAGATGGCTGCTGCATTAAATGCCAAGAAAATGGCTGCCTAGAAACAAAATGCACCTGTGTACATTTGCCTTTTTACATTTTTACAAAAAATAAATCTACAAAGTGTAAGACTTAGCAACCTAGGCAGAAAAAAGTAGCCACCACAATTAATTTTTTCTTTACCAATGCTAGTGTCGTGACTCAGGAGACCCCAGAATTGGATTTTGAGTCAGAATGAACAAGATCGTGAGTGGGCAGAACCAACACAAATGGAAAGTACAGCCAAAATTCATGGGCTGCAGCTGTAGCAACAGATGGGGCATGCGACAGGATCAGGTACACATGTCTGGTTCTGCCAATATCTTTTGGGGATCCTTGGTCAACCATGGGCCGAGTTAGACACACAATGTGATGAAAGGAGGCGCAGCAATGCATGACTAATGGCGAGCAACCTGGCAGGGCCTGAACCATTCCACCATACTGGAGGGGCATGGCAACAGACGACTTTACAACAATTGTATGCCAAACCTGGCAACCAGTACGGGGCAGGATGCATGGAGATTGCCAGACACCAGGGAGCGGTTTGAACAATGTCCCGAATGACATCAAGGCAACCGGACCATGCCGGGCAACAAGCCTGTAGTCCTGGGAGAATTTGTGGCCAACTGCACTATGGCAGTGACCACTTCGCGGTCACTGCCATGGGTGCAAAAGGAACAGTCATGCGGAAAATTAGGCAAAAACTTTGCAAAGTCGCTGAGCAAAATGGCAAAGTCCACAATGAGTATAAATGGAGCAGTTCTGCACGCTTCAATGTTGAATTTTTAAGTTAGTACCTTGGATACTTATTTTCATGATAAACACTGTTTTTAAGTTTTTTAGCAACTTTGAAACCCTGCTCAAATTGTGCACACTTAAACCAAAGAATTTCTATGTTTTGTGAGCAGGTACGTATCCTTGGTAACTGGCAATTATGGAGGATGACAGCATTTTAAGAGCAATTTATTTATTAACTCAGCAAAAGTTGATACGCCTGTTCCTGCCCATAGCCCATCCAAGAATGGTGATGCAGTCAAAGTCTGATGGTGCCTGGTTGCTTAGTTCCTCGCCGCTGCCAGCACAGGCAACCTCCCCACCCAGCGCATTAAGTCAGGAGGGTCGAAATGCTGGTGTATCTAGCCGGCGGGGCAGCACTGGCACCGATGAGCCAGTTCGCATGTTCATGTCAGTCAGATGTATGCACAAATTGTTAGCAGGGAGTGGGAATATAAATGCAAGCGGCGTTGGGCTGTCCGGACCAGTTGCAGTACCTGTGTTTGACGAGTGGGAACTGGCAACACCACATGCATTAAACATTTTATGCAGCCAAATTTAAAAAAGTTATAATTAATAATAATTTGAGGTAAATATCCAAACAGTAAATTTAAAAAATACTTTAAAATGTATCTAACCCTTATTACCATTGCACTAACAGAAGTGTATTTTTCTATTAGCATGGTTTACTGAACTTACTTTACATGCAAAAGCATTTCACCTCACCGCTTAATGCTTTTCCACCTGTAACAGTTACTTGCCCTTCGTGTGTTTTTATTGTTCCATTTTTGGTAAGTAGGCGCACACTTGCCGTTAAGCTACCAAGTTTCCCATTAATACTATGCACGTATATCATTTTGGATCCTAAATTAGTATATGATGTTTCTATAAGTTTCTCAACTGCATCGGCTATTTCCATTGAGTTTTCGCAGCAGTCAATATCATCGGTATCAATAACAGAATCGCTTGGCAATTCAACTGCTGTAAATGGTAGCTGTTCAGTACTCATTTGCAGATAAATAAACTCTGCTAAGGGCGCAAAGAGTAGATATATGCTAGGTTAAAGTAAAAAAGCAAAGAAAAGATAGGTGA
>JANBPA010000367.1:0-12063 GCA_027575275.1 Coemansia sp. RSA 2711
TGCAGTTGTCGCCCAGACGGCCCGGGTACTCCCAGTCAATGTCAATGCCGTCCAAGTCGTACTGCTTGACGTAGTCGACCATGCTCTGGATCAGCGTGTTACTAGTGCTGTCGCTCTTCAGAATGGTGGAAAAGTAGTTGGAACCAGTCCATCCGCCGACGCTCATCAGTACCTTGGTGCCCTTGCTGTGCAGGTCTGACACGACTTGGGGCAAAAACCAGTCGCCGTCGAAGCTGAACGTGCCCGACGACGTGGGAATAGCAAACGCCATGGTAATATGCGTGTACTTTCCGAAATCAACGCCGGCCATCTGCGCCTTCTTCCATGACGGATAGTAGCCAAGAACAACCGGACCGCCAATAACCACGGGTGCCACCAGGGCAAGCGCCATTGACGCGACAGTCAACGCTGAGGTGAATCTCATTGTCAGAACAAAAAAATGTCGAGTATTAGATTGGAACTGTAAGGAGAGTAACTAGAAGGTGTACGTTTCTTTTATGTTGAGGTAGAGCTAAAGTAAAAAATTTGATGTTTTTTTAAGAGGTTTTGTGTGTTGGTTTATATACCGTTCCATGTATGCTAGCTTTGCATTTTTTGCATTTCTTCGGCAATTGTAATGCCTTCTTGTTCTGTGGCGCTTTTTCCGGCGTATTGCGCATTCACTTGGCTCTTCCAAGTTGGCCAAGCTCAATTAAGCTAGCATACAGAAAGCCTGGCGTTTTTTCATGTGGCAATATAAGCATGGTGTATTAAAAAAAGCCCAGCTTGACCACAGGCTCAGCTGACAATGAAAAAGAAAGCAGATCCGTTTGGACCCGAAAAAAAAATGACATGGTCACATTGGCGCTGCTGATCCCGGATCCCGGCCTCAACATGACCACATAGTCTGCTGTAGGGCAAATGTTCGGAGTGCTTGCTAGCAAACGTATGGTGGCCTCGGACATTAGACCGGGCGCAACTTTTTTGCTGCTGCATACATTTACGTAATGGTTTAGCAATTGAACTCAACAGGTTTTTTTTGCTAGCGGTCTTAGACCCAACCAAGTCATGCTTTGTGAGCTTACCTTTTTTTTTATTTTATCTGCTGTAGCGTATGATTCCACGCATGTGATCACATCAAAAAAACGACTTTTGCCTCAAAACTCTAAACAATCATCTTTATATTCCGAAATATATTAAAAAAGTGGTATATATGCAAATAATTTCGCTTCCATGCTTTTTGCATAGAAAAAAAGGAAAAAGCCATCCTGTAACTTGACGTCATTCTAATTAAATTAATGCTGTGAGTGGAATAGCGAGTCCACGCCTTCGACCAGTTTAGTCAGCGATGGCCAGCCGCAGATAATTGTGCTTTGGAAGCTCAGACATACGGTTCCCGTAGCACATGACGCGGCCACCTGTTTGCCGCCAATGCACACCAAATAGGCGGCGTTGTGGCCATTTGCGTCCACGCATCGGTACTTGTTTAGCTCGCTGCATGGCGCGCCCGGCGCTACCTCATTGCCCGTGGGCTTTGGCGCCGGGCTGCTTAACCCAGAATGAGACAGGGACAAGGGGCTAGACGAGCTCAACGATAAGCTGGAAGATGTGGCTGACAATGAGTGCGTTGCCGAGATGGACGAGGAGGAAGATGTAGAAGAGGCTGGCGGAGCTGTCGAGGCTGAGGACGACGAGGCTAAAGGGCTGCTGGCCGAATGAGAGCTTTCCGGCATACTGCTATTGTTGCCGCTGCGGCCAAACGAGCTGGCGGCATCGATAAGCTCGCTATTATGGTCCATATTGATTGACCATAGCATAACGCCAGCCAGCCCCTTCGACGCAGCATAGTCAGACTTTATGCGGATGCTCTCCGGGTCGTCGTACGACAAAAACAGCTTCTTCTCGGGGTGGAACAGCCAGGGCGTCTGCGACACTTTGTCCCACTGACGCACCCAGGGCGCAGCCGCGGTAGTGAAATCCGTGAGGATTCCTTGGGTGCGCAGGTGCTTCCACTGCCAGGTGCCCGAGGCCGACGTGGTTCCCGCGCACTTGTCGTACCAAGGCGCATCCTCGGGGTCGCCCAGCGGCACGTCGTGGAGCTGCGGCTGGTACTGCGACGGCACGCGCTGCATGTCTTGCTGGGCGATTGTCGACCGGCCGTAGAAGCCCAGACCGGCAACCAGCTTGTTTGCCGGCATGCCGGCGTCCAGCCATGCGTTGATCCCGGATACAAAGGAGAGCGGGGTTCCTTTGCTTTCCTCGTAGTTGAACGGCGCGTTGGGCCCTGTGTCTGGGTTCCACGGCCCGTTGATGTCGTAGGCCATTATGTTCACGTAGTCCACGTACTGGGCAAACTCGGACACGTCCGATGTCGGCGAGCCGTTGATATCGAATGGCTGCACGCGCACGGCCAGCGTAATCAGCTTCTTGCGCTCGCCAAACTCGCCGGTAAACAGTTGCCGCAAGTCCTTCAGAAACGCAAGAAAGTTGGGCGTATCTTGTCCGGCGTCCACCGCGTTACACGTGTTGCCCTGGCGGCCCGGGTACTCCCAGTCAATGTCGATCCCGTCGAGCTCATTCTTCTTCAAATAGTCTCTCATGCTATTCAACAAGGTTTGCCGCTTTGACTCGCTCTTGAGGATGTTGGAAAAGTGGTTGGATCCGGTCCACCCTCCAACGCTCATCAGCACCTGGGCGCCGCCAGACCGCGCTTGGCGGGTGATTTGCGGTAGCGCCCAGTCGTCTTCGAACGAAAACGTGCCGTCCTCGTTGGGGATGCTAAAGGCCACGTTGATGTGCGTGTATTTGCTAAAGTCAGTGGAGCCCATTTTGGCGCGTTTCCAGCTCGGGTAGTAGCCGATTTTGACTGGCGGGGAGGCCAGACATGTGGACAAGAGGATTAGCAGCAAAACAACGTAGCGCATTCTGTAGTAGGATGGTAGTTTTGCTGTTTGAAGAAAAAAAAGATAGGAAGAGGATTCCATGGGGGGTTTTGCGTATTGCCCTTCATGGCGAGTAAAACTATATATACGGAGGATTCATTCTAACTACACAAATACAGGCCCGTGTGCCCGATAAAAGGTGGGCAGTCAATTAGCCGACGTGCGCGTGGCGGGAATGAGCAGCACGTAATTTATCCCAGCCGCATATGTCTCCTTGCAAGGTAAGCGAGATGGGGGGATCGCCTGCTATATCTGCCACTGCATGGTCAACAGTAACAACCAATAATCCAATAAGCAAAAACAGACATGTGTAGAGAGCGTCTAGAAGATGTGGTGCCGGGGCCAGCCGCAGACAATCGAGTTGTTGTTGGGCAGGCAGGCGGTGTTCGGGTTGCACGCCAGCTGCATCCACTTGCCGTACAGGCACACCAGGTAGTCGGGCGACTGGCCGCCCAGATCCTTGCATGTCAGCTGACCTTCGGCCGTGCACGGCTTACCGGCAGCCGGCGCGTCGCCCCACGTGTGGATGACGTCAAGCAGCTCGTTCTGGTAGTCCATGTACAGGGCCCACACCATGATGCCGCCCAGACCCTTGGCCGCGGCGTAGTCGACCTTGATCTTGAGGCTGGTCGGGTCGTCATAGGTGATGTACTGCTTTGTGTTGGGGTTGAACAGCCACGGCGTCTTGGTGATGTCGTCCCACTGGCGGATCCAGGGCGCAGCGGCCGTGGTGGGGCTGGTGAGCACGCCCTGCTCGCGCAGCAGCCGCCACTGCCAGGTGCCCGAGACCGACGTGGCGTTGGCGCACTTGTCAAGCGCAGCCAGGTCCTCCCGGTCGCCCTGCGGCAGCACGCTGGACTGGTTCTGGTACTGGTTCTTCGGGTCCTTGGTCATGTCGACAAGCGCCGTGGTCGAGCGCCCGTAGAACGGCACGCCGGCGTTGAGCTTGCTGGCGGGCCAGCCGGCCTTGGTCCAGGCGTCGATCGCCGTGATGAACGACACGGGCGAGCCCTGGCCGTCCTCGTAGTCGAACGGCGCGTTGGGCGCGGTCTGCGGCATCCACGAGCCGTTGATGTCGTAGATCATCAGGTTGATAAAGTCAAGGACCTTGGCAAACGCCGTGACGTCGGTCAGCGGCACGCTGTCCACGTCAAACGGCTGCAGACGGGTGGCCATTGTGATCAGCTTCTTTCCGGCGCCAAACTGCGAGTCCAGCGAGGCGCGCAGCTGCTGCAGGAACTTGAGCAGGTTGGGCGTGTCGTTGGTCTCGTCGAAGACGTTGCACGTGTCGCCGGCGCGGCCCGGGTACTCCCAGTCAATATCAATCCCGTCCAGCGCGTTGTCCTTGATTAGCTTGGAGATCTGGGCCATCAGATTTGCCGAGGCCGTTTGGCTCTTCAAAATGTCCGAGAACGCGTAGCTTCCGGACCAGCCGCCGATCGACAGCAGGGCCTTGGCGCTGCTCTGGTGGATGTTGCCGACCACGTCGGGCAGCGAGATTGGGTCGGGGAAGGTGATGCTGCCGTCGGTCTCGGGAATGCCAAAGGCAATGTTGATGTGCGTGTACTTTGACAGGTCAATGGCCTTGGCTTGCTCCTGCTTCCACGCTGCATAGTAGCCGATCACCAGCGGATCGGCGATTGCCTGGACCGCCATGCCGAGCGCCAGCCCGGCGGCAGTAAGCAGCGACTTTAGCATGTTCTTTTTCTGCTTGATTAGAAGAGTCGCGGGGTCAAATCTAAAAAAAGGGCGTGCTGACAAAGAACAGGACTGACTCCAAATAGAAAATAAACGGTGATAATGGAAAGAAGATGCAAAAAAATAAGAGATGGCAGAGGGAGACTATTGTATGCTAAGCAATAGACCGAATGCTATGAGGAAAATGAATGCGAGGTAGAATAGTTGTTGGAATTCTGTCAAAAACCTGTCGACGACGATATTGCCGGCGCTTTTATAGTCTCGCTTCTCTTCCTCACCCCCCAACACTCCAGGCATTTGCCTTCTGAAAGGACCTTAAAAGCCACAAAGGCGCTATTTTATTCACACTAGCTTCTTCTTTGCACCTGAGCATCCAATTGTTTACATTTCTTTCTGGGAATCTATCATATAAAGGGCAGCAATCCCATTTATCTTTCAGAAACCAACACTGCGGTTGTGGAGAGGATCGGCTTGTGTTTCTAAATGAGTCCCAGCATACAGGCGGATCGCTATCCTAAATCGGCCCCCGCTACTGCTGTTGTCTGGTCGTATTTGGCAATCCTACTGAGGCGTCTTTTAGGCCAGAAGCGAGCGTCCCGTCATGTGCTCGGGGATCTCCACGCCCATATACGCCAGCACCGTCGGCGCCACGTCGCACAGCGCGTGCTTCTCGTCGTCGGCCACAAACTGGCGGCCGTCGGCCATTATGAACGGCACGCGTGAGCACGTGTGCGCAGTGTGCGGGGTCTCGCCGTCGTCGGCCAGCATCTTCTCGGCGTTGCCGTGGTCGGCGGTGACAAACAGCGCGTATCCGTGCTGCTGGCACGCCTCGTGGATGCGGCCAATGGCCTTGTCGGTGGCCTCAATGGCCTGCACGGCGGCGTCGTAGTCGCCAGTGTGGCCGACCATGTCGGGCGGCGCAAAGTTGCACATGACAAATGGATACGCGCCGGCGGCAATGTCCTCGGCCACCTTCTCGGCCACGGCCCACGACGACATCTGCGGCTTCATGTCGTACGTGGCGACCTTGGGCGACGGGATCAGGTCGCGGTGCTCGCCCTCGAACTGCGCCTCGGTGCCGCCGTTGAAGAAGAACGTCACGTGCGCGTACTTTTCGGTCTCGGCCACGTGCGCCTGCGCCACGCCCTGCTTGGCCAGCCACTCGGCCAGCACGTCCGTCATCTTCTGCGGCGGGAACGCCGCCGGGAACGGGAAGTCGGCCTTGTATTGCGTCATCGTCGCAATGTGCAGGCCCGCGGGCACGCGCGAGTCAAACGGCGTGGGCTTGATCCCGAACGCCTGCGTGATCTCGCGCATGCGGTCCGAGCGGAAGTCGAAGAAGAACATCGTGTCGTTGTCCTTGACCAGCCCGTCGCTGTCGGCGATGATGGGCTTCAGGAACTCGTCGGTCTCGTCCTTGGCGTACCGCTCCTCGACGGTCTTTAGCGGATCCTCGGTCTTTTCGCCGCTGCCCTGCGTCATCGCGTCAAACGCGATCCGCACGCGCTCCCAGCGCTTGTCGCGGTCCATTGCGTAGTAGCGGCCGACAATCGTCGCCAGCTTGCCGTACTGCAGGCCGTCCATCGCGTCCAGCAGCTCCTTCAGGTACTTTGTCGTCGACCGCGGGCTGGTGTCGCGGCCGTCGGCGTAAAAGTGCACAAACGCCTCGGGCACGCCGGCCGCCTTGGCCGCCTCCAGCAGGCCGACCAGGTGCTTGATGTGGGCGTGGACGCCGCCGTCCGACACCAGCCCGCAAAAGTGCAGGCGCCCGTTGCCGGCCTTGGCGTGCTCAAACGACCCCCTGATCGCCTCGGTCTCGCCAAACTTCTTCTCCTCCAGCGCCACGTCAATGCGCACGATATCCTACATACGTCGAAGAAAGAAAAGGGAGAGCATCAGGCGGATTAGGGGCGCACGTTGCGAATGTGACGTGCTTTTACAAAATTATGCTAATCGATGGCCCCCATCAAGATAAGAGCGGAGGTCCCGATAGGAAGACGTTACCTGGTAGACCACGCGGCCGGCGCCAATGTTCAGATGGCCGACTTCCGAGTTGCCCATCAGGCCGGCCGGAAGCCCGACGGCGCGGCCATGGGCGGCAAGCGTCGTGTACGCGTGATCCTTCTCCAGGCTGTCCATCGCCGGCGTGGGCGCGTCGCGGATAGCGTCGCCCTTTACATCCTTGTCGGCGTTGACGCCCCACCCGTCAATGACAATAAGACACGCCTTGTTGACCATTCTTTTTTTGAATTGTATGCTTGAAATTTGCAAAAACAAAATACGAGTTTTGAATTAGGTTAATACGAGAAGCACGAAAGAGGCGAAAGAGCAGTGCTGCCGCTTTTTGTTTTCTATCGTGGGTGATCAGATTGCGGGGAGAGGGAGCAGTGGAAGGTGTGATTTGATTTGGACGCTGGGCTGAGGATTTAGCATTCAGTGTATGCGTGGTGATGAGGCCGATGCGTCCACAGCAGAAGTGGTTCTTAGGAGCCACCACTGCTTTTGCGTTAGGCAGGCGGGCAGGTAAATGGCCGGCGTTTTGTGTGCGTGTCTTGCAAAAGATGGAATGAATTTCTTTTTCCTTTTCCGCCGATTAAAAGCCCGAGCGCTGAGCACAGCCAAGTGTTCACACAGACAAACGACAGAGAGAGAGAGAGAGAAAACGCTTTCCTCTTTTTTATTTTGTTTCAAACAAACCAAGTTATTCAGCGGCTCTGATTAATTTACAACCGCAACGGAAACTTATATTCTGTCCGCAGGGAGGACACAAATGAAGATGAATTTAACGAAAAAAAAATTCCATGCCATGCAATTTTCTAACACTAAAGTCTCGTTTATTATAAATGAAAAGGCAAAAGTCGTCATCAGCGATGCGGTAGGAAAAACTGCCCAGCCATTCCCAAAGGGATTCTTTCTTTAAAGGCCATTTTTTTACAAAGTTGCCTTTTTATTTTATGTCTGGAGGGCGGCCAAGGAAGTCTCCGACTTTTTGCTTACAAAAGAAGAAAAAGAAAAGAACGGAGGCCGGTCACTAGCAGATTTCGTTTTCCAGCAAGGAGAAAAAAAGGAGACGCTAAGAAAATAGCCAAGCATTTATTTTTCCTTGAAAACCAACGTGGCAAGGTTAAAAGTGTAGTAACCAGCAAGCTGAGTCGGATACATTGAGCCACGGGTTTATGTGTGCGCCTTGGAATAATCAGAGGTTGCGGCTTACCGATAAAGTGGTTTTTATTTTTTTCTAGCTTTAAGCTAAGTATTCGCTTATACACCCGGATCGGGGCGGCTCACCTGGACATGATAAAAGTAAAAAAAAAAGATTAATTCTTTGAAGGCCATCCTTTTGTGTTAAATTGCCCTTTGTTTTTATGCCTAGAGCAGCCAGGGGGGAAGTCTTGGACTTTTGTTTAGAAAAGAAGGAAAAAAGAAAGAGCGGCCGGCCTCTCGTGGAATTTGCCATCCAGCAGGAGAAAAAAAAGAGGAGCGCTAAGAAGAAATTGCCCAACCTTTTTTTTCCTTAAAGCAAAAATAAAGCTAAAAGAAAGCTAAAAAGGATCCATTATTTTCTTTCACGTTTTTCTCGTCTTCCATAATTTTTTTTCACTCGATAAAGGTGTGGACAGTTCGTTTTTTCACTTCGGTTTTTCTTTTCCGCCTGAACCTTTTATTATTATATTTCTGCTCCATTGTTCGCTCGTGTTTTTTGCTACTATTCAGCGTTAGTCTCTGCTGCTGCTATACGTGTTTATTATCAAAAAATAAGAAAGTAAAGGATAGGAAAAAAGCTAGCATCTATATCCAGTACAAATCTAAAAAACGGAAGCAATACATGAAATGGAAGCATATTCAGCTAGCATGGTAAAACCTCACATTTCACAGGAGGAGATGCCGGACCTATCCATGTCCAAGAATGAAAAGAGCCGTGCACAATGGTCAGTTGATGGCGACTACCTATTTGTGCAGATACTCGCCCAGCACTCTGTCTGCAGCTCCAAAACCGGACTGACCCTCATGCACAGCCCCATCGACACTGCAATAATCAATGAAGTGGCACGCGCACTCACAAACAAGGTCAGCATTCCAGACCTGGCCCAAGAGCTGGCAATAAAGTATCCAAACAAAAAGCAAGATGGTCGCTCTACTGAAAGCATCAACCTGCTGCTTGAACTCAAACGCAACATACCCTCATTCAGCTTCCAGCAGCTCAACAGCAAGCACACCAACATGTGCACTCGGACTGTGCTTCCCTTCTACCACATTTTTGAAAATGGCCGGCCATTTCGCAGCAAGACCCTGTTCCAAAAGGACTGCAAGCGGTTTGTCAAAGTGGTAATTGACTTCTTCACTGTGGCTATTGCATATGGGCTAAACAATGTTGACCCCGACATGTATGTGAGAAAGCCTGGAAAGGGCAGCAAGCTGCTAGAGCAATGGCTTACTGCAATGCTCCACACACATAAGCAGAAAATGTGTGGGTTCATGTATGCTTGTGGCATTAAACTGGCCACCGAATATGTCAAGAGCAAGCCAGCAGCTTCACACACATTTGAAGAGCAGCGGTTCCTGGGGCTGACCACATATCCACCCAAGATTGTACACATGGTGCTCAAGGAGTATTTGGACCAAATCATCAAGCAAGAAACTCATGATAACATGTCAAGCATTAGTCTGACATATGGTCTGTCTAAACCTGTTGTGGCCAGCCAGCAGGCTGCACTGGAGGAGCTGCCAATGGAATACTCATCTTTGGCCGTGAACAAGTCACACCCAAGCATGCCCACAGCACACCAGTCCCAGAGCCCAAGGCCACCTGTGTACCAGGAGCAGGAACCATCACAATCTGTGAAATGCTACTCACCAAAGCCCATGGTCCAGGCTGTGCCCCACCAGCACCCCAGTGCAGCCATGCCTCCCCACTCTGGTTATTCTTATGCACAGTCTGTACATCCCCAGCAGGCTCCTATGCCAGAGCACATTCAAATGACTGGCACACATCAGCAAGCCATGTATGAGCATAACCAGGACCCCAATATGTATCCATCATACATGCCCAAGTATAGTAGCCAAGCCACCAGGCAGCATCAGCTCCAGTATCAGCAGCAGCAAGTGCCATATGGGCAAGAGTATTCACAGCCAGCCCCTAGCAGCTATGGTTATGTACGTCCACCACCTCAGTCATACTACCCACCTCAAAGTGCAAATGCAAATAGCTACAGATATCGCACAAGTGCACATGCACATGGCCATCATGCCAGCAGAGCTGCACCCCAGGCATACTACCAGCACCCACCATTCCAGCATGCACGTCCTGCATACAGCAGCCGCTACCAGCCCTACCCACCACCCCAGCGGCCAGCTATGCAGCAATACAGGTATGCAAATAAGCAAATGGGTGGTGGTTCATCATCGAGGCAACCATACAGATATCCTACACAGCATGCTCCATGTCCACCTTCAGCCAGGCCTCAACAAGGTATGCTACAGTCTCAAGCCATGCACCCAAGTGAAATGCCACAAGTCCAGTCTCTGCCTCCAAGAGAAATACAAGCATCTGCAGAGCTTTGCAAAGCAGATAAGCTGCAGTCATCTAGTGTCCATGGTACACCAGCCCCAGTGCTGACTGAGCCTCGTCTGACACATTCTGAAAATGGCAACACTTCACCAGAGCTGGAGACCCTTCACCAGCTGATTGGCAGTGTCACTCCACCTGCTGATGTGAACAGCAAAGCCAAATCCATGCAAGACAAGCCCCACGACCCTCAGAACATCAGTCACAGGTCGACTCCATGTGCAATTTCTTCACTCTTAACATAGCTACTATTAGGGCCAATCGTTTTCTTTTCAACAAATCTTCTTACACACAAACCAGCATTCATGTTTTACTGTTGAAACTCAGCTCATCCAAGAATTAATAATTTTGAATGATTCAATGCTTGGAAAACAAAAGGTCAATACCAATTCCTGTACATTTTCCCATTTTTTTAATTAATCAAAGTCAACATTTAATATACTTTCTTTTTTAAACCACAAAGATGGTTTAATTGGCACGGAATTCACATAATGTGTCCACTTTTTTTATTCCTTCTTATTCACCCCAAATCATTCTTTAATTAAAAAAACAGCAGCCAGTTTTAATTTAACTGTTAAAAGAGCAATAAAGCAAATGCACATTTTGTAAATGTGTGTCAAAGAAAAAATAAATCTATTAAAACCTTTGAGCTGCAACCCTTGCCCATCTTCCATCCGCTTCCTTGGCTACAATTTTATTTTCTGTCCACTACACAATTTTTTCGTTCATTTCATGGTTATTGCATGACTGCAGCTTACCCTTTTTTTTATTGTCTTTTCTGCACCTAGCGCCTACTTTCTTTTCCTCTGCCAATTTTCCTTTTTCCCAACGTTTCTTTAATCTAACGACCCTGGGGCCCATTTTTCTTTTGCATGGTGCAAGCACTGTAGTTATTAACCACCCGCTTTTGCTCCACCCAAAATTTCATTCTTTCATTCTTCATTTCCACTCCCATTTATTTTCTTGCCTTTTTCTTACTATTACTGTTATAACCACCAGTGTGTTAAGCACCACAGCTTTTACAAAAGCACTACCTGTTGCCTTCTTATATTCTTGCTGCTTCACTACATATATTACTTGGGTTTGAGATAACTGCATCATGGGTTCTCGAATTCTAGGTGGCAATGCAGGTACACCATTGGTATCCATGTACAGCACCACATCCAAGGGCCTGCGTGCCCACTGGTCGTCTGAAGTAGACTATACATTTGTCAAGCTATTGGCCAAGCACACACTGTGTGACCCCACTGAGGGTCTGACATTCAAGTATCGGTTTGTGGACACCAAGTACATCCAGGAAATTGGCACTATGCTGGACAAAAAATGCCCACCCAGCGAAATTGTCCAAGCTATTGCAGTGAAGCACTCCAATAAACTGGACGAGAATTTGCTGCTTAGATCTATCGAGTTGCTGGTTATCTTAAAGCAGGCAATCCCCAACTTTACATACTGCCAGATTAACCATAGGCATACAAATATGTGGACTAGAGCTATTGTTCCTTTCCGCCAGGCATTTGAGAGTGGTGCTCTGTACAAGGGCAAGTCGCTGTTCAGTGCAGATTGCAAACGGTTTGTCAAGGCTCTGGTTATGTTTCTCTCAGAGGCCAGCAGGCTGGGCGGCATAGAAAAGATTAGCTATGGAATGTTTGTGGTGCCTGGCAAAAACACCAAACTGCTGGACTTGTGGCTAACAGCCATGCTTAATGTGCACAGAGAAAGCATGGTAAAGTTTCTACTCTCATGCTGTGAAAAACTTGCCCTGACATATGTTAGATGCAAGGATTCAGCAAGGCACTCGGGGCATGACAAGGTGCTGCTTAATGGCACTGTGTTTCCATTAAAGGACACACTGCATGTGCTTAAAGAGTATTTGACAGA
>JANBPA010000368.1:0-11885 GCA_027575275.1 Coemansia sp. RSA 2711
GACGATCGCTGCTAGAGAATATCATGACTGTTGGTATGGACATTTGGTCAGCGGATTGAATAACTCATAGCATATTGCCAGCGCCATTGCTTTGACCATTGTTCCCGTTGCAAATTACAGGCGCACGGCTATGATGTCGCATTGGCCGATATCAGCACCAATATCCAAGGATTTTTTCTTTCGCGCAAAGCACGTCAGCTGACAGCCACAATCCTGGGCTAGAAACGCTCCATCAAATAAAAGCGTGCATGTTTCCTTCTCCCAAGGCATGTATTTTCTGCACTTTGCGCTTTCTTACCATAGATTATAACATGTCATCGATGCAGCATCCAACTGTGAAGGTTGGCGTGTGGTTTGTAACAGTTGCGCTTCTTATTGTCAATACTGGGTATTTATATACGCAGTATTATCGCCACAAGCCAGAAACTCCGGGTGTCAATTGCGCGCCAAGCTATCCTATGTATGACACACTACTGGCATTTGGCGATTCTATCACGCAATTTGGTAGTAACCCTGGGATTAGCGGCTTTGTCACGCATTTGTCCGGGTACTACTCGCGACGGATGGATGTGCTGAACCGCGGGTTCTCTGGCTACAACACCCGCGACGCGCTTCGTATTGCTGACCGCGTGTTTCCAAAGACACGAACGCCGCACCAACTGGTGGCTGGGTGGCCGTGGCATGATTTTACCTTTCCCGAAACTCCCAAAGTGCCAAAGCTATGTCTTGTGTTCTTTGGTGCCAATGACGCCCGGCTGGCACCCTACTCGCAGCATGTACCTCTCGAAGAGTTTTACGGCAACCTGCGCCAACTGGCATCTTTGTTGCGTGATCCGAGCTCAAAACACTACTCGCCAGAGACTCGGATTATGTTTATTACGCCGCCAGCCATTGGCGACCGCATGATTGAAGCCATAGCAAGACGCAACGGGCATCAGCCAGACCGCAAGAACGCTGTGACCAAGCTATACGCTGATGCGGTCAAAGAGGTTGCCGCAGAAATGGATATGCCGGTAGTCGACATCTGGAGCGCAATAGAAGACCTAGTGCACGACTCGACAACGCCAGATTTGCCCGACGACAAACTGCAGGACGATAAAGTAGGCTTTGTTGAAAGCCACGGCGTCGAGGCTGCTCGATATTTGCCAGAGAAGACAAAAGTCAGCCCATTTGAGGGGTACGAAAAGTACCTTAGCGATGGCCTGCACTTAAACTCGGGCGGCAACGAGCTGCTCTTCAAGCTCATCGTGTCAAAGATCAAGGAGGCCTGGCCGGAGCTAGATCCAGCTGCAGTTGCTGAAGAGCCATATGCATTTTAGTCTCCATATCTATACAAATATTTTAAGAACCTAACCTCCAGCCACCGATGAATAGAGCCATGCGTGCTTTAGTTTCTATTTCGGCGTGCCATCCGACAATAGAATATTGGAAAGAAACCGGTATGCGGTTGGGATATCGAAATTACAACAAAACAAACAATAGCGGTGTCGGCGCCGTGCCCCTTTCACGGTATTAATAGTCCGCTAAGACTGTATTTATAGCGACAGGTTGTCCGCTGAGTGCGGCGCAACGGTCCGGCGGCGGGCCTTTTTGTGCGGGCCAGCGCGTGGGCAGTATTGCCTGATTGTTGCAAAAACCGGAATCATGCCGGTGTGTATTTTTAGCTCGGGAGACCACTGAAGCCCACGGTCTCGGGAAAGCATGACATTTGTCAACACGCGGCTCCTTGTGCACCCTTTGCCCTCTGTGCTGCTTTCATGTCTACGCAACTGCGATTAGCATATGTCGCCTATGGCTCGTATGACGTCGTTTGCAGCAGTCTAGATAGAATCCTCATTGGCCTGGGTGATCTTTGGGGCGGACGGAGTGCTATTTCCGCAAAAATTTTGCGGTCTTTTGACGTCAAACGCCGATACGCCGAGCGTGTCAATTGGGGCGCTTTATTCATAGCTCTAGGCGGAGGCCGGCGCTAGCGGGCAAACATCGAACCGCCCGCCTTTCCAGGCGCAAAAAAGACGCACCAACTGGCATGGCGACAAAGGCGTGCAGATCGCCGTGCTCTCGGCCAAACAATAAAGACGGGTTACGGCGCATGGAGCGAATCCATTCATGCTTATTTATAGCGTGCGGGCTTGAGGAACATGCGGCGGAGCGAGCTGCAGCCCGCGGCCGCCCAATCAGACCACCCGGGCCCACCGATCCTCTCATTCATATGCAGCTTGCAAGCTGCATGACCATGAAAGGTTTATAATTGAGACGCCTGCTGGGTTGCCACGGTCCGCGGGTTTTCCACCTGCCCGCGCTTCTCACTCGTTTCCGCCTTTCTCGTCTGTTGAGCATTTCTTCGCCCTTCTTTTCTCTCTTCCTGTTCACGCATCCTTTGCCGCTGCGCTGGTTAGCTGGAAGGCGTTCTTTTCTCGGACCTCTTCTGCGCGGCATTTTAACGACCAGTCCTTGACGGACAATACACCTTGAGCTGTCATTGTAGCGATGAAGCTGACTGCTGCCTTTGTTGCCCTGGCCGCTGTGGCCGGCATCGGCGCTGATGCGCAGAGCGTCTGCACCACCAACGCGGCCCGCAAGGAGATCCGTAGTCTGACCCCGGCCCAGTGGTCGACCACGGCCAACACGCTGGCTGCTATGCAAAACTATGGCTGGTTTCAGTGGTTTGCGTACCTGCACACCGCCAACTTCAATGTCATCCACAACTGCGAGTTCTTCTTCCCGTTCCACCGTCGCTTCCTGCAGGACTTTGAGAGCGTTGGCCGCACCTTCAACTCGGGGTTCGCGCTGCCGTACTGGGATGAAGTGCGGGATTATGCCAACCCGGCCGCTTCGGCGGTGCTGACCGCGGCGTACACGGGCTCCAACGGCCAGGGCTCGAACAAGTGCGTGACAAACGGTCTGCAGGGCTCGTGGACCATGTCATATCCGAGCAACCACTGCCTGCGTCGCCAGTACAACAACGGCAACACGATCAACCCGCTGTACTCGCCCGAGTACATCCAGTCGCTGCTGTCGCGGTCGACCACGATGGCGCAGCTGCGCCCGGCGATTGAGTACTCGCTGCACGGCGCGGTGCACCTGGCGCTGGGCGGCGACATGGTTCAGAACTACTCGCCCAACGACTTTGCCTTCTGGCTGCACCACGCCAACATTGACCGTCTGTGGTTCACCTGGCAGATGCAGAACCCCAACCGGAACTTCTGGTCGGCGGCCGGCACTGACGCCAGCGGCAAAGCCATTGGTCTGAACACGGCGATTCCGTATTACGGCGACGCGATTGTCAATTTGATGTACCCGAGCCGCAACGGCATGTGCTTCTCGTACGACAACTACAACACCGTGACCAGCAAGCGCAGCCTGAGCACGCGCGGTGCAAGCAAGTGCATCCCGCGCCCGCAGAGCGTGCTGCCGTCGCTGCCTGACCTCATCGAGGGTGTCTTTGACGATGTCAATGAGGTGCTTGCGGACTCTGAGGCGGTGGTCAAGCAGACCCTTGCCACTCTGTCGGCACCGATGCTGAACAAGTGGTTCCCGACGCTGGCCAACAACAACACGGTTACGTACACTGCCTCCGACATTCCCGAGGCGCCGATCGTTGCCGAGGTGGCTGTGGACTCGTCGTCTCCGTACAGCCAAATGTCGGCGCCGGCCCTCCCGAGTGACGCGTACGATGTTGCTGGCGATATGGTTGACAGCAGCTTCTACAGCACCCCGCAGGACGAGCCGACGCCCGAGGAGGACTACTCGGCCAGCACTGTCGAAGTCATCTCCGAGGCCACCAGCAGCGCCCCGTCTGACGCGTACTCTGGCGAGTCGTCCGCGGAGGCTGATTCGGCGTCGTCATCGGAGGAGTACACGGCCGCAGTGCCGATTCCGTCGCATGACACCAACGATACCTATGACGCCAGCGAAGCCGAGAACTACTCGCAGAGCTACCAGATCTTTGACCTGGGCTCGAAGCCCGACACCAGCGGCCTGGACGGTGAGGGCCCCAAGTATCCGATGCCGAACCCGTTCCCGTTCACGCCTGGCTTTATCCAGATGCACGGCTACTCGGTCAAGGAGATCAAGGCACACTATGCACTGGCTACAGAGTTTGTTGGCGACATGAACGCTGACAACTACCAGTCACCGTACGCCAAGGGTGCGCAGAGCCTGCTCGGCACCGTGGCCGACATCCTGTCAGATGTGCTGTAGCTTCATTCATAAATACAGCTAAATTCTCATGTTTGAGAAACACGTGGATAAAAGTGGAGACTGGGTGCTGCGGGTGTTTCACATAGGTCTGAGATATCCGAAGCTCCGAATAATGACTATAATTGTTAATATGGACACCTTGCCCCCACATGATCAACGTAAACTAGTTAACGCCTGGCTGCTCCTTTTTGGCAGCCATGTGTGAACCCAGCAACACGCGGGAGGTAACTACGCATGGCGTGCTTGACTATGTGATGGCCAGCCACGCTGTGGCTTTTAAACTGAGCAACGTTTCTATCTATCTACGCTAACACATACTATATACACATATTTTTATTAAACATCCAATACTTGCAAAACTATGAACTTGATTAGTCTTCTGGGCTGTGTATCTGTATGCCTGCTCGTGGGTCAAACCGAAGCGCAGGGCGGGTGCTCGCATACGGTGGTCCGCCGTGACATCACCTCGCTGTCGGCACAGGAATGGAGCCGGATGGCGAGCGTGATTCAGCGGATGAAGAACGACGGCTGGTTCGAGTACTATGCAAACATCCACAACCGAGAGTTTGGCAACATCCACGGCAACGACAACTTCTTCCCATGGCACCGCCGGTTCCTGCGCGATTTCGAAGAAGTTGGCCAGCGGTATGACAGCAACTTTGCTGTGCCTTTTTGGGACGAGCTGCGCGACTCACGCAATCCTGCAGGCTCGGCTGTGCTTACCCCGCGGCTCATCGGTGGCAATGGTTTCGGCAGCTGCGTCCGCGACGGCCTACAAAGCGGCTGGTCAATGGGGTTCCCTAGCCGGCACTGCTTGGTCCGGTCGTTCGATAGCGGCAACCAGATGCAGTCGTGGTACTCGCCCGAGTACATCTTTTCGATAATGCAGCGCTACAACGACATGCACCAGTTCAGAGAGCACATTGAATATTCACTCCACGGAAGTGTGCATCTCGGCATGGGCGGCGACATGAGCACGTACTGGAGCGCCAACGACTTTGCTTTCTGGCTGCACCACGCCAACCTGGACCGCCTGTGGGATCAGTGGCAGTCGTGGGGCCACGGGTCAACTATGGACGGCCGCAACCAGAACGGCAACGCTGTCACGCTCGGCTCTAGCATGCCGCACTACGGCGAGCCCGTGAGCTCGACCATGCGCCTAGGATCTGGCCGGATGTGCTTCCAGTACGCAGGTGGCAGCGGCAGACGCTCCAAGCAGGCAATGTCGCTTGTGACCCAGCCCCTGCGGGACGCTGCTGGTGAGGCAGACGCCGGCTTGCATGCGCTGCCAGAGCGGATGCGCAAGAAGTGGTTCCCACTGCTTGCAGGCAACGCACATGCGACTGGTGCGCCTATGAACGGCACCCGCAGCATCCAGAGTGTGTCGCGCGCCAGTGGCAAGCCACTCCCGTACCCAGGCTCGCTGACAGATATGTGGGTGACAATGCACGGGTTCGATCGCAAGGCCGTCGAGAGGGTAATGGCCGAGGCCCGTCAGTTCGTCGACGAGATGAACGGCGCAAAGTACTTGTCGCCTTATTAGAGCTCCCCTGCCCTCAAATTCACATACAGGCGTTTGCTGCCCATTTGTTGCAGAATTTACTGCTGGAAATGGCGGAATAAATAGCAGCAAGGCTATGACTGTATCTGGCGGGTAAGCCATCACAGTGAACCGCGGATCAACGCAAATTTTGCATTGAACCATGCAGGATGCGGGAGGAGCGCACAATCTTTTTCTCTTCAGCTTTGAATAATTTAACTCTTTTCGCACCGACATTGGTACGTCCACAATTGGTAACACAACAACTTACAGAAAATGATTTACTGCTCTCTTTAACTGCTGTTCGAAGTGCAGCTTTGAATTGATGTAAATCACTGCTGGAATGCTTTTGGCAAAGTTTGCTGTAGGTTCTTTGGCCCATATCATCCACATTTCTGTGAATTCTGTCAAAAACGTTTCCATGGTGTTTTTTGTCGACACAAAGCTAAACTTTGACCAGCAGCTGCTAACAGTGGTAAACTGCTGAAACTTATTGATGAGCTGTCACTAGAAGTGATAGTGATGGAAGCAAGGGTAGCAGTACTGAAAATGGCTGTGGCAGAGGTGACAGTAGCAGATGTTGTTGTTGCTGCAAATTCAGGTGATAGCAGTGCCTATATTACTTTGGTTAATTATAAAATGTACAAGAAAATAAATAATCCATTTATATGTTGTGTCTATGGTTATGGAGTTGGTATCCATCATAGCCATAGCTGTTTCTATGTGTTGATAATGACAACATCAATGCTTCTTGTGTCAATTATAAAATGTATAAAAGAAATGAAAGCTTATTTAGTTCTTATAATTTCTCAAAGAAGAGAAGGAAATAAAAAACTATATATATGGCTGCATTTATGGCCACACTAGTGCAGCCATGGGTGTATCAAATATAAATGGTTTATCCCTTTCCTATCATTCCTAAGAAATCATCATAATTAAGTCAACATTTCTTTTCCTATTATGTGATTTGGAGTAGGTAAGGAGATGTGCTAATGCTTTTTCTGTTGGCATCTTGTAATACTGTTATCATGTTAACATTCAAAAGTGACTTCAATGTTGTCATACTGACACAAACTGGGTACCTCTGCTGCATTCAGCATCTGACCCCATGCGATCTACAATTGATAGTTGCATTGTATTGGTTTCAGCAGAGGTTCCAAACATGGAGATCTGCAATGTGCCTGTACATATGGCTACAATACTAGTTAGTCAGTTTGTAGAGAGGAGCAAATATGCTACTGCTAATGTGCAATTTGGTATGGTCAGCATGGCACTGAGCCAGGATGATTGTGGAGATAGCACTCACAAAAATTACACCAGCCAACCAACCTTTTGCAAGCAAGATGCAATACCAGATGGGTTAGAACAGAAACCAATTTATCCAAGGTGTATGACAATGGTTTTATTGCTGGTTCATCCACACACAAACAATCCATGAATACCAATTTGCTCAACAGCTACTCATGAAACAGCTATTTAATCTAGCACTGTCCTTTTTAAGCAATACAAAGCTCTATCTTCTTGCCAATATTTTTCTCGAATGTATCTACTAGCTACTAAATTAAAAACGTCTGCAGACTGTCAATCTACTGAGCAATGAGAGGAGTGCACCTGTCCCTTCTTTATTCATCTGATCACCGTCCAGGTGTACTGCCCATGCCTCCACACACTCTCTGATGATGGCCACTTTATGACTCTCAACGGCCATATCAACACGTGTTATATGCACAATTCCGAGCTAGCCATTGCCAGCTCTGCCCAAACGCACACTCCCTTGAATGCGAGTGGAGGATGGCACTAAGAATCCGTTGCCATGCCAGCGCCAAAAGCTAGGCGCTGGGGAGAAAAGGGATGGCAAGACCATTGCAAAAAACTTAGAGCCAGATTTGATTGTTCACTTGCAGGAGATCTTTTGATTCATTGTTTGGAGGCGGCCTAAATGAAGTATTTGTTTGCAAATTGAACTCCACAATGAACAAGAAACGTCAGCGATATCAGCTGATTGTGCTCATTCAGCGGAACGCAACCACAAATTTCAATTCCTGGGAAACTTGCCCGCTCTTTCTTTTAATAGCTCTTTCTAAATTTATCAGCCAAAAACGGACAGATATTAGCTCGGCAAAGTGTCGTCCAGAGCATCTGATTCGCGACCCCAAAAAACACAGCGGCGATTTTTTGGTTGCAAAATTGAAAATGGCTCAGAGGTCGGCTTCGAAACAATGTTCGGAACATATGGTTAATGAAAGCAAAAGCACCGGTTTGATTTCAGGCACGCCGATCGGTCGCGCTGACGCCTGTATGACGTGTGCTGAGCAATATAACATGCTATTGTTATTATGTCGAACCGAGTGCAGGCGAACGTTGCACCGACGGTCGGCCTCTGCGAGCCAGGGTGCAACCTGATACGCGTTTCCGCAAGCGCAAGCAAAAGTGCGGAAAAGCGGACATCAATGCTATATTTAACTAGCGGTCAGCTGCAGGATGCGCTTGCACTATTTGTCGCAGCAAGGGCCGGAGCGGCACTCGCTCGGCGCACTGCGGAGCCGGCCAAGCCATCCGTTGCGCGCTGGGCAGAAGAATGGAGCCGGGACCGTCGCAGCTGCAGTGTCCAAATGAGACCACACGGGATCCATTCAATGCGCTGCCGGGCACTTTTCGCTGCAGTTGCGCCACGCTTTTGCTGGCCCATTCTGTTCGGAACGACCAAGTGCGGCGGGACCCTGTGCCAAGGCCGTGCTGCGGGACATCAGGCCTGCGCGTGCATTACATGGCGAACAATGAGAACATTTTTCAAACGAGCGAACCTGCGCTATTTTTGCTTGCCTGCAGTGTAATTACGGGAACTGCGAATCTGAGAGCTTGTGGGCGCCGTGGTTCTGTTGCTCGGCGCAGAAAACCGGTTGGCATTTCTGCAAATTTGTTTTCAGGGGTTGAACTCAGCTGCCGGCAGCAAAAATAGGACGGGTCCTGCTGATTGCGTGTGGCTCCCAAGCGAGCGAGTGGGGCCAATTCGATGCAAAAATAAACCAGGAAAAAATAGGGACAAAACAAGACATTCGGGAAGGGGCCTGGTCGGCGCACCCCCCGCGAACAGGGCCCTGACTGCCCGTCGCGCCGCCTGCAGTCAGACGGGCATCGGCCGAGCAGGCATCCCGCTGCAATTTGCATGTTGGGAGCGGGCGCACCACCCACGGCCGCCGCTTTCGGGGACTTTAAATAGCCAGGAATTCCCTGCCTTCCTTCAGGGAAAGTCTTCTGTTTTTCTCCACAAGCTCCTGCTTTTTTCTTCAGTCGTCTCTGGTCGCCCGTTTGTTTGTTTGCAACTCGGCAGCCTGCACCCGACGAATTTGTTGTTACTTGCGCGATGAAACTGTCATCTATTTTCTCGGCCGTGGCGATCGGCCTGTCTGCCGTCGGCGTCGTCGACGCGCAGCAGACCCAGCCGGCGTGCTCGTCCGTCTACACTCGCAAAGAGATTCTGAGCCTGACCGCCAGCGAGTGGAACCTGTACAAGGCCATCATGACCGCGATGCAGCGCGACGGCTGGTTCCAGTGGTTCGCGTACCTCCACACGACGTGGTTCCCGCAGATCCACGGCCACAGCCAGTTCTTCCCCTTCCACCGCCGCTTCGTCTACGAGTGGGAGCGCGTGGGCAAGCAGTACAACTCGGGATTCGCGCAGCCCTACTGGGACGAGATGCGCGACTACCGCCAGCCCGCCGCGTCGCAGGTGCTGACGTCCAACTGGGTCGGCGGCAACGGCCAGGGCACGAACAGGTGCGTGCAGAACGGCATGCAGGCCGGCTGGACCATGACCTACCCGAGCAGCCACTGCTTCACGCGCAACTTTAGAAACAATGGCAATCCGACTGCGTGGTACTCGCCCGAGTATATCAACTCGATTGGTCAGAGATCCACCAACATGGACTCCTTCCGCTCGGGCATCGAGTACTCGCTGCACGGCATCGTCCACCTCGACATCGGCGGCGACATGGCCCAGCGCAGCAGCCCTAACGACTGGATCTTCATGCTTCACCACGCCAACCTCGACCGGCTGTGGTGGCAGTGGCAGGCCAGCGGTCACCTGTGGACCATGGACGGACCCAACGCTGACGGCTCCGCCATCTCGCTCACCTCGGCTATTACCTACTTTAACGAGCCCATCCGCAACGTGATGCAGCTCGGCTACGGCCAGATGTGCTTCCAGTACGCAAGCAATCTGCTCAGCCGCCGCGACCTCGATGCCACTTCCGAGAGCCGCATCGTCTCGAAGCTGCCGCACGACATGCTGAACAAGTGGTTCCCCAACACCGCCAAGGCCCCGGTCGCCACGCTGGCCCCTGCCGAAGAGCACCTTGCTGGCGCCAAGACCTCGGCCATCCCGCAGCCTGGAACGCTCACTGAGGCATGGATCAAGATGCACAACTACAACGAGGCCGCTGTGAAGAAGGTGCAGAAGGATGCCAGCGACTTTGTCAACGACATGAAGAAGGCTGGCTATACCTCCAGCTAAGATACTTTTATTTAAATATTCTGCGCTAAGGTTCCAGCAGTGTATCTAGCCAGATAATACATGTGCTAAACACACATTATGGCGACATGGTTTATGAAAGCAAAGGATGAACTGCCAGAAGTACCTAGCGATACATTTGCTCGCTCCGCATGTTTTGAGCAATTTCTGACTCCCAGCGATCTCCGTTAGCCAGCAGCTTTTCCTTGTTGTACAGCAGCTCCTCGCGCGTTTCGGTCGAAAACTCGAAGTTGGGACCCTCGACAATTGCGTCGACCGGACACGCCTCCTGGCACAGCCCGCAGTAAATGCACTTTGTCATATCGATATCGTAGCGCACCGTCCGCCGGCTCTCGTCAGCGCGGGGCTCGGCCTCAATGGTAATAGCCTGTGCCGGACAGATCGCCTCGCACAGCTTGCACGCAATGCACCGCTCCTCGCCCGACGGATAGCGGCGTAGCGCATGCTCACCACGGAACCGTGGTGACAGCGGGCCCTTCTCGAACGGGTAGTGCAGGGTATAGGGCTCGCGCAGAAACTGCATAAAAACGGTCCAAAACCCACGCGCCAGCTCGGTCATGAAAAACGTGCGCGCCGAAAAGTCCCACACCGACTGGGTCGCGTCCCGCTCGCCCCACGTTTGATGCGGAATCGAAAACGCCGTGTTCTCGGTCATGCGCTTCTCCTGCTGGTTGGTTGGCGCATGTGAGCCGTACAGACGGCCGAGCGGAGTGCGGACGACTAGTTGAACTTTGAATTGAAAGATTGGATTGTAATTTAGGAATCGCCAAAGTGCAAATGACAAGCAATCGCGCAGGCTAGGAAGAGTGACTTACCCGTCGCCGGCTGAGCACGCTGCGCAAACGCACCGGCAACACGCAACAAAGCCGACCGCTGGTACATTGCTGAATTGAAAAATAGGGCTTTGAAATTCGTGAATCGACAGGAGAGTAAAAGAGCAAGACAGGCTTATCTTTTTTTTGATCTCATCATCAAAAGTAAAATGTGCTTGATTGGCTGATCCCACGTGACCCGTTTGATCGGTTCATGCGAACCAGGCAACGCAATATTAGTCCGGCTCTGACCCGGCTCCCGCCGTAGTCTTGACGTGCGTGTCTCTGTACAGGCTCTAACATCGTCAACACGACATGTGTACCGACTAGCAGCGTTTTTTAAAGCTGTTTTGTTTATAATCTGGTTAAAAATGACTAATGGTAGTGGATCTAATAGGGTGACACATACGTGCTGTTGTTCAGGGTCTCGACAATCTCACAGGCGTGCTTGTGGGCGCTCTCAACTCTCTCTGGGTCGTACTTGTGCATTTTGACCCACTCGTCCGTGAGACGCGGCGGGAACGGCAGCGGATCGCCGCAGTTGGACGGTCTAGCATCGTCGTCGCGGCGCTTGAGCGAGCTGCTGCGGCCGCCCAGCCCTGGAAACAGGCGGTTGATGATATCTCTGCCCAGCGAGTTCTGGATACCTTCGGTCTCGAGCAAACGGTTGGCGGCGTTGGGCGATGCCGAGAGCACGAAGCCATTGTTCCGCGATCCTGAGCCACCCTGCTGCTGGTTCTGTGGCGTGGCGTTGCTGTTGGAGTTGTTGCCGTTGCCGTTGCCGTTGTTGGCGTTGTTG
>JANBPA010000369.1:0-11849 GCA_027575275.1 Coemansia sp. RSA 2711
CAGGCGCGGGGGTCAGCAGCCCACCCCTTCCCCGGGGTTGACTGGCCAGCGCGCTCTTTTTTCCTCGACCGGGCCATTCTCCTGAGGGTGGGCATGCTCCGTGTTGCGCGCGTCACGCACCCACACATCTCGAGTTCTTTTGGCGACACAATCCTCTGGGTATGCCTTTTCCAGACATGAACAAGCACTAATGTGCTTGCCTGACCGGCTGACTTCCAGCGCACGAGCTTATATGCACCATGGCTACGGCTTGTGCTGTATGCTCAACATTGCTCAAAATAGTTTAATTGCTTATTTCGGTGCACAACAGCAAATGAAACAGCAGTCCTGTGGGATCCAAAAGAAAAAACAAGCTGCCTGTTCCTCGGAGCAGCTCCCGTTCAGCAGCTGACGCTTCCCGGGTCCCAATTGTTTGAGTATCCAGGGGTTGGTGCGCTTATCGCGTGCGCATCTTTTTTATCGATGGGTGCACTGGCCCGACCTTGGCCACGATTGTGCATGTTGCTTGGCAAAATGCTATTTTGCACATATCCACACTTTCAGTGTTGGCCGTTTTGGAGCCGCAAATGTGGCCAGCACGGACGCCACCGGACGCACCCACTGAATATACGTTGTGTACCGCCGCTTGCCCCTTGGGCAAAAGTTCTCGTATGCGAATTGGACGTGTGCGTTGCAGGGCGGACTCTTTGTAGCCAGGCACTCTATGCTGCACCTGCGTTTCAAATGAAATGGTTTGCATTCGATGTGAGGCCACAGTACCTGTGTGCAACAGCCTGGAACAAGCGTGTCTGCAGAATTAAGCGGCACTTGGAACACCATTTTGAGGGCAGAGTGCGAAGGCGACGCCAGCTAGTATTCCAGCCACTTTAATTCATGCCTATCCGGCTTAGATGCCACTGTCTTGTCCGATGGACATGTGCCTAATTGCAACTTCTCCTCCTCGCTTAAATTGACCCATTTATTCTGCACCCGAGCACGGGAGGGAGTTTTCCGGCTTATTTTCTTTGAATGATACATTCAACAAAGCGGCAAATGCAATGTATCAGCATCTCTCGCTGGCTTGGAAGTTTCCCACAAACATTTTGCATTGGCTGGCCAAAGCTTCAGATTAGCGATGTCTTTCGTGTTTGCGAAGTTGCACCTGACCGAGAACAATGCTGTCTTCATTTGATACGCAGCAACTCAGGGACACTCCTCACGAGTTTATCTATTTGCATTTGTTTGATGGAGAATGGCGCCAATACGAGAAGAATGAGTGAAGCAATAGCCGGAATAAGAAACCCCGAGAAAACAAAAGAAACAATAAACACAATATCTAGCGCTCGCTGAGCCAGCGCTTCAAGTCCGTCTGTGTAAAGTCGAGCGACAGGTTGGTGCTTTTGTACGCCCGGGCGAGCAGCGTGACAACTCGCTGGTAGTTGGACAGCATGTCGTCCGTAATCGCCTGCCAGATTATTGGCCGCAATCGCGGTTCATTGATGAAGTGCTTGTCCACGCGCTTCGAGAGTTGCTTGATATTTTCGCGCATGTTGCTGCCCGAGTGCGCCTGAATGACCTTCTTCAGCGGGCTCTTGCCGAGGTTGCTCGTGGCCAGCGGATCCTTCTTGGCCGCCAGACAGCGGTCCACCGTGTCAAAGAACCCAACCAGCTTGCCCATTGGACGCTGCAGCACATCCTTCAAGTACGCCCGCATCACCTTGCGCTGGATGGCGTTTGCGTGGTCCAAATACGTCTCCAGCGTCGGCACAAAGTACGGCTTGCACCCACGCGCCTTGTACGCCTTCAAGCCCGCAATCAGTACAAACAGATTCTCCAGTAGCAGCACGTGCGCGTTGAGCTGCTCCTTTTGCGCGTCCTTGTCGTCGGCATGCCGCTGCGCGTTGCGGTCTGCCTCACGAAGCAGCGTCTCTAGCGTGTCGAATATCAGTCGCGAAATACGACTATACGCGCTGTCGGCAATCGCCCGCGCCGAGTACCCAGTGTCGCCGACCAGACTTTCAATATGAGCAATGAATTTGGGAAACACGCGAGCAAATGGCAGCGCGCCCACGCGCTTTTTTGTGACGAACTTTGTCGCCTCAATCGACCGCGCCTGCTCGGACACGTAGCGCTGGAATATGGCCTCAAGTCGGTCTTTGCAGCGCTCCAGCACGTTGATGAGAAATCCTTGGTCGCTGCCTTTGCACATGTCGAGAGACTTGGACACCGGGACCAGCATGCCCACTGCCTGCGACTGATCGAACCGTGTGCCCATCTCGACCAGGGTGTCAACCTGCGTGACAAGATTGCCAAATAACAGGTCCAGCATGCTCTTGACCTCCTTTACCGACCCAAAGTGAACCGTCTGGCTGACAATGTCCTTCGAATCCAGCTTTGGCCGCGGCTTCTCCCACCTCTCGATCGGGCGGATCTTGTAGGTAACCCAGTTGTAAAAAGTGACGTTCTCGCTCAGCTTTGCCCGAGCACTGTCGCCTTCGCTCTCACCTTCGCCGTAGTCAGTCGAGCCCTTGCGGCCTCCAGGCCCGCGGAGTGCTGCGCGTGTGTGGGCTGGCGGAACGTAGTGAAAGAGATCCGAGATAAAGTTTTGCTCCGAGATAACGCTGCTGACCAGGTTATCTAGCGCAATCGAAAATGCTTCAGTGGGCTGCATGTCGCTGGCTGGTGGTGGTCCGCCTGACCCAGGGCTGCCGACACTTCCCGTGTCGCCCTTCTTCGACGATAGCATCGCCTGGTGCGCCGCACCGCCCAGACCGTCCAGGCTAAGCCGGCGATTGGAGGCCCCAGCCGTTCCGCTCGTATGCGATCCGGGCGTTGTCGAGAATGAAAACTCCAACACAGGATTCGGGGCGCCGCTGTTGGGGTCGTGCCGGTAGCGGAAGAAAACTGGACGACACGAGTCGACTAGCTCGCGGGCCTGGTTCGTGTACAGCTGGTTCATGCACTGGATATACAGCGCCTGCAGCTCCTTATCCGCCGACGGCTTGGCCTCCTTGAGCCACAACGTCAGCCCGGCGTATCTAACCATCATCTTGTGTACCTGCTCGGGCCCGCTGATCACGCGGATGCCGCGTTTAGATACGCGGGCCTTGTCGTTGCCCGAGCCGTCGATTTTGAACTGGAACATGACTTTGAGGTAATCGTAGACGCGAGTGGAAAAGTTGGCGCTGTAGAACTCGTACTTTTTCATTTTCTCGCTGCGAGCCTCGAGTCCGCCGAGCTCGCTGCTGCCGGACGCGCCCAGCATGCGTTTGAGCGATGCCGCCACGCGCTCCACGCGCTCAATACCATCTGATGTTTCCAGCGATTCGTTGCGCAGCACCTGTAGCTCCTTCTCGGATAAAGTTATCGTTTTCAGCATCTTGTCTAGCTCGCCTAGCAACAGCTGCTGGTTTGCCTCTTCAATCTTCAAACTCTCGTTCTCGAGCTGAATCTTGCGCACATCATCGTCCATCGACTCCAGCTCCATGCTGTAGAACTTTAGCATCCGATCCATCGAGTCTAGGTTCGCAATGGCCTGGTCCAGCTCTTTGACTAGCTTGGGCACCTGTCGGTCCGCCTCCAGCATATCGCGCACATTGTCCGATTCGAGCTTATGCAGCTCGCTGAGAAGCCGCGATTCTAGCTGCGCTGCGTCGACATTGGCCCGCCAACCAAACTCGCCGACCAGCTCGTCAGCCGATAACATGAATGCCTCGTCCAGCAACATCTCCTCGACGTCATCAACATCCTCGCCAATATCGTCTTCATCCAGTACGTTCTCAGCTGGCTCCTCTGGCGGCGGCACGCCCATTGGCACCAGCTCCGAAACATCGCCGCCGTGGTCGGCAACATACTTTGTCATCCGACGCATCAGCGCGTTCTGGTCGTTAGGCGCGCGGTTCTGGCCCCGCGCCCGCGTGCGCGGCCGAATGGTCGCATCGGTTGCTCCGCCATCCGCCGGCACCTTGCTCGGGTCGAACCCAGGCATTGCTGGCACGCCCTGCGGAAGCCCGGGCCGCGACCCTGCAGCACGGCCATACGCCGTTTTCGGCCGAATTGTCCCGGCACTGCCCGACTGCGTCGAGCTGGGCACGCCAGAAACGGTGTTGATGTACCGCGGCGGCTTGATCGCATATCTGTTGCAGAAGCTAGCCAGCATCTGCACAAACCCCTCGACAAGCACCGCGTCGGTTGCGGTAAAGTCGTATTTGTGGTTTAGGTGCAGCGAGAACCGCGTTGGCTCCTTGAATTCAATCGCCTTGATGTCGTCTAGCCCCCACGTTTTGCTAATTTCCGCCATCTTGTTGTTCATCTTTACTTTGTGCAGCCGCAATTTGCGGTTGCGTTTAACCGTAATGCACAGCAGCCGCGGCTTGGCTGACCCGCTGCCCTTGGAACTGTCTCTCTCCATTACGCTGACTACATTTAGCAGCCGCTCGCGGCGAGGCGGGTGACCACTCGAATTGGCCTTGGCCGCATTTTCCTGCGCAGTCGTCGCCTCAACGCCAATGAACAGCTGCTGCCGGAGCAGGTCGGCAACCGCCTTGGCCTTGACTGTCTCTGCCCGAGACGCCATTTCGCCGTGTGAAATCAAACGCTGGAAACAAGAAGAGGCAAAAAACACCACAAGGTTGAAGTGTTGACATCACACGTGCGCCGACTCGCCTGGTTAATCCGCCATGGCTGATCTGCCAACCACTGTATTGTCGTGGTCCAGGCTGCTGATTGGGCGGCGGGCTGTACGTAGTTTTGGGCTGGGCGGTCCAGTTTGGCCTCGCGCCTTCTCTTTTCCTCTCGCTTCTCCCTCCCTCTACTTTCTCCGCTTCGCCACGCCTTATTTTCTCCCTCCCCCTCCGTCTCTATTTTCTTATTTCCTCTTGTTTACGCCCACCGCCCCCAAACTGGCCGTGTACGCTGTTGCCTTGCACACCGACTCTTTGCTGCTGGGCCCCCGCACAGAAGGATGAAGACGCCAGCGCTGCTCGCCGCCGCACCGCTATTTATTGTCCATGCGCTGGGAGCATGCACAGGCATGAACGCCGCCGATGCAGGTGCGTGTCCGGCCGAGCAGTGTCTGGATATTGACGAAAACTTTACCAGCTCCTCGGCTCTTTCTGCAAACTCAGGCGCCGACGCCACATTTGTGTCTGAGCAAAGCCCGAACCATGCGTCCATTAGCTCCGACAATCTCGTGCTCTCGCTCGTAAAGTCGGGTAGCGGCTACGAGGGCTCGACGGTCTACTCGAGTAGGTAAGCCCACGCGCTGTCGCTTTTGTTGGCGAAAGACACGCTGCTGCGACGATGTGCATCGTCAATCCTTTTTTGGCTTTTGGTGGTCTTTGGAAGCTAATTCTCATGTGGTCGGACTGTGGAGCGCACAACCTTGTAGGTGGATTCAGTACGGCACCGTTTCGGCCTCGGTACGCTCTGGCTCTACCGCGCCAGGCGTTGTGTCCTCTATCCAGCTGCAAAGCGAGGACGGGTCGAGCATTGACCTGGACTGGGTCGGCGCGTCGTCAAACCGGGTGCAGGCAAACTACTACACCTACAACCAGATGGACCTGTCAAGCGCGGTGGCGCCAATACTAACCACAAACCCGGCCAGCAGCTTTATCGAGTACAAGATTGTCTGGCTCCCAGACTCGCTGACCTGGTACGCCAACGGGCTAGCAGTGCGCACAGTTAATCGCCGGGACACCTGGTCTGAAGGCGACCAGCGGTACAACTTTCCAAGCAACCCAGCGCGCCTGTCCTTTGCGATCTGGGACTCGAGCACTTCGGCTAACTCGGCACTCACGCAAGAGTGGGCGGGGACCTTGCAGTCAGACGAGCCGGAGTTCACCATGACCGTGGCATCAGTGTCGGTGGAATGCTATACAAACTCGACGTCGCAGAACGCACATTCTCCAAACAGCGATGAGACGGCGTCGTCCATGATGGCAATGCGCGAATCAGACCCCAATGCATCCCGGTCGGCGTCCAAAGACGACTTGAGCGACTTTGGGCTCGACAGCATGGCAACAAAAACCAGCTCTACCCACAGCTCGTCGCCGACCCAGGACGATGGAGGCGATGACTTGTCAAAGTGGCTGGCCGGCATCACTTCGGCCGCTCCGCGGAGACAAGACCATCTTGGTATAGGGGTTATCCTTGCTCTCGTCGGCCTGGTTGTCACACTTGGCATTTAAATCTTAATACAGCCATTGCTCGTCAACAACGGGCTCAGGCGATGTCCTTAATGCTGTTTGCTGTGTTTAGCGGCAACAGCACTACACGCCCCACTATCATTGAGCTTGCTAATGCCCACCATCCGCATTTAGCGGCGTGGCGCCGTATGTGAGGTTTGTCACTGCATTTTACAACGACGACAAAATTGTACAAGGAATCAGCATTGTTTTCTCACAGATAAGCCGTTTGCTGCCTGCGAGCACCAGGTTGTACGCCGTCCTTGGCTTGTGCTCGCTGGCGGCTGTCGTCCCTATTGCCCCCAGATTAGTATTGTGTGGCGCCGACTGAATAGCGACAAGTTGCACTGTCGTAAAAAGGTCTCAACGCCTCAATTGCAAACGCTGTACCGTCAGTATCGCCGCTCTGGGCCCGCAGTGAAAGCATGCCAATAACTGCGGTGGCGACTCTGTCCCCTGCACTGCCCTGTACGTAGGATATGTGCACATCCAGAGCGCCAAGCGGCCCCGCACAGCATGCAATGTGTGCGTAATCCGCCAACCTGAAAGCTAGTATCCCATGTGCACGAAATGGATATCTAGAGTCCAGAGAAAGTAAAGCGTGGGCGGACCGGCTTTGTATTTGGCACAAACGCCGTCATGTTGATAACTTTGCGCATCAGGCAGTTTAATCTGGCTTGAATCGTCGGCTAGGTGCTGGCGCTGGTGCTGCTAATGGCTTCAAGGCCTAAACTTAAAGTACGAATTCCTTCGGCATGCCTCTCGCAAAATAACGATCTGACAGTCGCTGCCTGCGTTACGCTCCTGGCAGTGATTTTGTCGGCCAAGTGCCATGAAATTGAAGAATCCAGACGTCTACCGCAACTGGCTGCTATTTTAGCAGGTTAGTTCCGAGCTGCCATGCATCCGCCACGCAGCTATCGCCAGTTATTTCCATCTGTCATATTATGCTCTTCACGTATACCCCCCGCCGTGCCTAGCAACAGCCTAAAATACTGCCATCATGTATGAGCAATATAAAATACCAGTCGTTGGTCGAAATGTTGGATATTAGAGCAGTTAAGTCCGGATTGATCTGCGGGCAAACACAACTGCGCGAGGAAAAGTCAGTGTCTTGCGCGTGACAAGCTTTCTTGGCCATCAGCCGCCTTTGTCTTTAATTGAACTTCTTTGCTCTAGTTATCATTTTAACCTGGACCGTCTATTTCCGTCATTTTCAGACGCTCGTCGCAAGCACATATTATAATGCTGGCCAAAAATTCACTTGCGTTGTGTCTGGCAGTGCTGCTGGTGTTTCTGCATATTGCACTGGCTGAAACGCCAGCGGCCAAGTATGTGAATGAGGGGACAGACCACGATATTGTTATTCAAAAAATCGAGGAGCCGCTTGATACTGATTCTACGACCGATAGTGCGCCCAAAGCGCATGCGTCAAAACCAAATCCACATGCAGCTGCTGAAGCACCCAAACCGCAGTTCGAGGCCGAGAAAGCAGCACGGCTGTCGGCTGAAAATGCGCAGTTTGACTACGGTGGATTCAACATTGACACGATACTGGACTTGATGGCTGGCGACGACGACGGCAATGTCAACTTTGGCGCCATTGGCGTTGAGGTTGCAAACAACCTAGCCAACGTGATTGACATGAACGAAGTTGGTGGTATGGCAACGACGCTGGGGCTAATGCTCACCGGGATTGGCGCCGCCAATGAATTCCAGCAGCAGAGCGGAAGCCCTGATAGAAGCGGACAGAATCAGGCAGCGAACCTCATGCTAAATAATGGCATCGCTGCACTGCTCGGACAAGTTCTCAACCAGCAGCAGCAGCATGGATCCACATCCACGTCAAAGAATGGTGGCACAGTAGCAAATAACCTGGCTGGTATGTCAGAGGCCGTCAATCTTTACAGCCAGCTTGCCGACAGTCTGGGGGGTGATTCTGGCAACCCCGAGGTGGCAAACATTCTAGGCAGCCTCCTGGGCGCCAACTCAAACGGCGCAGCAGAACCAAACAATCACAAACGCTCCGTAGGTCAGGGTGACAGAGACAGTGTCATCTCGGACACCATCAGCAAAGCAAGCAGTGGTGGGTCTCGCAGTATTGCTGGCGCAGTGGCCGATTTTGTCAATGGCAATGACACGGCCGACCTGTCTGGAATTGCGCAGGCTATTGGCATTCGCAACTTTTTCCGTGCCGAGGAGAAAAAGGTTCCAGATGGCTGCCCGTCATGCTTCAACTGCATGTACCCAGGATCGGTGTGTGCTCACAATGCCACTTGCAACCAATTCACAGGACGCTGCGACTGCCCCTCGGGGTGGACAGGCGAGGACTGTTTACAGCCGGGTAAGTGCATGATATCTTCGTGTTATTTGTTGGATTGCACTTGGTGCGCATACTAATACCGCTGTTATTTGCCACAAGTAATTACGTATAGCCTGTTTGGGTCCAGCGGACGAAGGCAAACGCCCTGCTGCTAAAAACAACCACTGCCACCAGGACACGGAATGCCGCCCAGGATGGGGCGGGTGGAACTGCAACAGTAAGTACCAAGTTTGCAAATATGTACACATGCCAGCTTTGACCAGCTACAATACTAATTGCCAGTTTGACATGCCATTTGGCTGTAGTGTGTCTGAACGATTCGGTCTGCGATGCACTGATTCCTACCGGTGAAGGCGGAAGGTGCTACAATGGCAGCGAGCTTATCACCAATGTGGTCGGGCAGTGCACGGTCGGCAACAAAGGACTAAGCCAATATCTTCCGGATGGAGTTATGCCCAAGATGACATTTGGATGCAACCGAGATGACGAGTCCTGCACTGCACAGTTTTGGATCAGCGGCAAGGAGGCATTCTATTGTGACCTTGACCAGTGCAATGTTGGAACCTGGGGTGCGCAATCCACTGCATTTGTCGATTGTAAGAGGATGAAGTGCAGCTGCATTCCCGGACGCTTCTTGTGTGGCAACTATGGTCTTGACATTTCAGCAGTTCTCAACGAAGTCGAGGGACCAGTGGATATCAAATGCCATGACCATGGATTCAGTGACTGTTATATTCGGGAGACTATGGTGAGCAAAACCCTGGCAGCGATTATTGGTGATGATGCTATTAACATGGGGTGCTCAGTTGGTCAGTGTGTCCACTACAGCCAGCTTCCAGACTACCAGAAGGTGAGCCGTGAAACAAGCAAGAGTCATATGCTTGTTGGAGTGGCAACTGCACTGCTCACTGTATACCTGGTGCTTCAGCTTATCAAGGCATTGGTTCAGGATCGAGGCAGCAGCAACAAAGGCACATCAGTCAATTCAGCAGCTGTGCAATTAACTGAGAAAAATGCAACAGCACAAGACAACACAAAAACTTCTGCTGAGCACAGAGCTGACAGCATGCTGATGAGCAACCTGCAAGCAACAGTGGCATTCCGCAATATTGCCTACAAAATTCCAGCACAGGGGCCTGACATGGTGTCACTAAATGTGCTTGGTCTGGGTGCAGATTCAACCACAATTGGTTCAGAGAGTGAGGGGAACACAGACATTGAGGTGCTAAAAGGTATTTCAGGCATTGTCCACCCTGGTGAGATACTTGCCATTCTTGGAGCATCAGGTGCTGGCAAGAGCACTCTGCTGGACATTTTATCTCGGCGAGAAAAGTGTGGCAAGGTTGCTGGCAAGGTGCTTATAAATGATCGAGATCTTATTGGGGATGTGACAACAGAGGAGTTTCATCGAATGTCTGGCTATGTTGACCAGCAAGACCTCCATGTAGCAACAGCTACTGTATATGAATCAGTGATGACTTCAGCACTGCTGCGTCTTCCTTGCACCATGGCCACTGAGGCAAAGGAAAAGCGAGTTCAGGAGGTGCTGATGGAGCTTGGCTTGTGGTCTGTGCGCAACTCCAAGATTGGCAAGAGTGGAGCTCGTGGGATTAGTGGGGGTGAGATGAGGCGTGTGTCAATTGCATGTGAGCTGGTCACCTCACCATCAATAATTTTCCTTGATGAGCCAACTTCAGGGCTTGATGCTTATAATGCATTTGTTGTGATGGAGACACTGTCCAAGCTGGCACGTAGATATGGGCGGACTGTTATTTGTACCATTCACCAGCCTCGCACAGACATATTCACCATGTTTGACCAGCTCATTGTACTGGCAGCTGGCCAGATGTGCTACTCAGGCCCAGCTGCAAACATGGCCAACTATCTTTCATCAATTGGCTACCCAGTGCCTAAAGGATACAATGTGGCTGACTTTTCAGTTGATCTGGTTCAGCAGGCTACAGCAACAAGCAGCAGCAATATTACCAGCAGCAGCAACAGCAGCAGCAAAGATGAATCAAGTGATAGTGAATGGAGCCCACTGCTTGGAACAAGCCAACTCTCGCTTTCTGGCAATGGCACAAGCACAAATTTGGCAGATGCTTCAACTCGACACACAGGCAAATCCAATAACCAGCTGCTGATATCCAGCATCAATGTCAACCTGCAACAGATTCTATCGAAATTTAAAGACAGTCCCCAGTATGGTGACATTTCAGAAAAACTGGATAAGGCTTTGGGCAGAGATTGGGCACCAACAAACTTTGACATGGTCTCCTCAACAGGCATGACACCACATATTCGCCCAGCAACTCCAATGCAGCAAGTACAGGTTATATTTTTAAACTTTTATGATCTGGCACATATCCTATACAGACGCTTAACTAGAAAGCATGTGGGCACATCATTTGAAGACAAACTGCGGCCAACAGTGTATGAGCAGTTCAAGGTTTTGTCAGCTCGCATATTCCGCCATTTATACAGAGACCCAACACTCATGCTGGCAAACTATGCAATGTCACTGTTTATTGGATTGATGTGTGGTGTGCTGTTTTACCAGCTAGACAACTCTGTTCAGGGCATGCAGAATCGACTTGGCTTGCTTATCTTTATCTTGGCATTCTATGGATTTGGCTGCACCACATCTCTGCTGGTGTTTTCTGAGGAGAGGCTCTTGTATCTGAGAGAGCGTGCAAATGCCTACTACAGCCCAGTTGCATATTTCATGGCCAAGGTGACATTTGATCTGGTGCCACTGCGAGTGGTACCACCACTGCTATTGACACTGATAGCATATCCAATGATTGGGCTTGCGGGAACCTGGACCCAGTTCATCAAGTTTTTGTGCATCTTGGTGCTGTTCAATCTCACTGTGGCTTCCCAGATGCTGTTTATTGGGTTGCTTGCAGAAGAGCTGGTTGTTTCCAACTTTTTGGCATCACTCATGTTGTTGTTTTCCCTGCTTTTTGGCGGATTGATTCTCAACAAAGAGTCAATTCCAGCCATGTTCCAGGCACTCTGTCGGGTATCCTCATTTAATCTGGCATATGAGGCCCTTGCTATCAATGAACTGCGTCATGCACACATTGAGGAGGTTCGTTTTGGCCTGGAGATTCAGATTCCCTCTGCCTCGCTCATTTCATCGTTTGGATTTGATCTGCTGGCATTTTGGCCAGACGTAACGATTCTCTGCGCAGTCCTTGCTGGCAGCTTGGGTTTGTCGCTCCTGTGGCTGACATATGTCATCAAGGAGCGCCGGTAATACACGTTTACAAGTTATATTTATTGTTATAAATTCATGTCACTCAGTTTAAAGCAACATTAGTTGTATGGCAGTTAGAAGCAAAGTAAGAACAGCATCC
>JANBPA010000370.1:1652-11828 GCA_027575275.1 Coemansia sp. RSA 2711
TCCGGCATAGTGTATGAGCTGTCGAGTTCTGGTGGCAACTCCGGGACACGCTTGGTCTCGCTTGAGCTGGAGCATGGGCTAGACTGACTTGCTTGCTGGGTAGGCGAATTGGACTCTGGAAGCTGGCTGTCGCTGCGCATGTTTGACGGAGCGCTGACCACGTTTGCTGGCGATACTGGCGTGTTCATTCAAAAAAGTGCCCTTTGATATCAAGGTTATTATTTGCAGGCGTTGGGTTTTCTTGTAATCCCATTCCAGCTGGAAGGCCAAGAACACAGACAAGAAAAGAATTACCACCAAGCTCAAAAAGGCGAGAAAAGTATGCGCCTTGAAATAACGCGGAAGCTGCGTGCAAAACTTTAAACGCCAAGTGGATTCCGTGCTAGCAGGGCACTATCAGCGCTATTGTCGCTATGTTGGATTGTAAAATAGAAAACAAGTACGTGAACGGAGAGAAGATTGTTTATGTGGTGCCCCATGCTTCTAGCCAAAGGGAAGAGAAGGAGATAAAAGTGGGCTGTACAAGACCAAACAATTTGTTGCTCGGACTGCCATTACAACCGCGGATTTTCCCTTGCTAAAAGTGAACCAGACCAAGCAATGTGTCCCCTATACTGATGGTTGGTTTGGCGCGCGCCTGTGCGGACGAACAACAACAGACGGCCCAAAAGGCAAAGCGGCAGGGCGCTCGAAAGCAAAAGTGGCGGCCTGGGTAAAAATGTGTGGCCCGGCGTAAACAAACGCCCACCCGCACCCTTATCCTCTCAGACCCAGGAGCCAGCAAGACCACCGCTTTGTTATCCGCTCGTCTTATATATAACCAGTTAGCTGCAACAAAAAACCACTTGCTCATAAATGTTATAAAGCGCGTCTCTGGAAGTTCCTGGCCCGTCTGCAAAATGCGCCGAGAATTAAGCCTTATTTCAAATAGGGCTGCAAAGCGGGAAGACTTTCCAGAGTAATTAAGCGTATATTGCGAATTCCCAGTTTGCGTGCCGTTTTAAACTGCAGTCGCTCACTATAGTTACTCGTGCAGCCTGGGCCGCTTCGACTTTGCAAAGAAGTAGTCTGCAAATTTGGCTGCTGGCGTTTGTTGCTTGAGCAATATTGCAGCCGTGCAACTCTTCTAAACGCTTAGCCAGCCTGCTCTGTTGGCCATGGCGGGTTTTGTGGCGCTTTCTGGTGGCTTATGAAACTGCATTATATTTGAAAGCTAGAGATCCTGTCAATTCTGAACAATGATGCCAGAGTGGCTCAGACAGCCGCTGTCCGGCCTGGTGTTTACGCATTTACAACAACCGTCAAGTGACAAGGCGGGCATGCATACTTCCGTGTTTTAGGCGCTTGTCAAGGGTGAGGCTTGCGTTGAATGTTGATAATAGCGGGCACTGCACCTGGAGTCCCTTTTCTGTTGTAAGGTTCTGGTTTCTGCGCTGCGTTTGATTGTGCAAAGGCACCTTTTTTTGCAACGGTGCGGCGGCTGGCTGGGGGGCTTTTGGCTGAAGTTTCTTTGGACACGCTCGGCTGCCACCCAACATTGCACACGGTAGTTTTTTTTTTTTTTTTTTGCAAACAGCAAGTGCGTGCTTTTGCGGTACAAACACGTCCAATGTTTCTGGTTTACCTAGAGACTTTCTCAGCCGCACATACAGCCGGCTCAGAATTTTCGGTAACAATATCCGCGCAAAAATGCGTGGATGAATCTACCTCATTCCCTTGAATCAGCGGTACGTAGCTTGACTCCCTTCAGCCGCAGGAAAATATTGCGCCAGAAGGCTACAAAATCTACCGTCGACAAACAGCCCACCCTTTCTTGGATGCCTGCTGGGTATAAAGTATATTCGCCACGATTATTGGCGTCAGGAAGATCTTGGTCTCCTCCTCGGCTATATTTTTTCTTTTTTTCCTAGTTCCCTCCGTTTTTTATTTGATAGTTGCGTTGAGATAGTCCCGCCTGTGTAATTATTTTCTAAGCATTTGTGTCGAGCCATGCATCTCATTGAAGAGATTGTGGGCGACTCTGTCTTTGGCAGCCCGACACCGGACGCCAAGTTCCGGTCGTTTCGGGAGATGGTGATGAACTATTATTCCAACACTGAGTACTACCGTACGCCGCTACAGATTCGGCGCGACCAGTGGATTCTGCGCGGATTGGTGCGGTGCCGCGCTTGGATGATTATTCCAATCGCGGTTATCAGCCAGTTTTGTCTTGGCTCCCTCTACGCCTGGTCGATTTTCAACAAGCCTATCGACAACCACATTTACAACAATCCGGAGGCTAACCGCGCGCAAATTACCTTTTACATTGCACTGGGCATGCTGGGCACGTCGGGCGCCATATTTGGCCCCTGGATCGAATCACACTCGCCGCGAATGTGCGCCATTTTGGCAGCAGTTGTATTTTTCGCCGGCCACTGTACCGCCGCTCTGGGGCTGGCATGCAAAGAGGTTGGCATGCTCTATTTCGGCTACGGGTTTATCGGTGGGATTGGCCTGGGAATCGGTTACGTAACCACTATCGATGCGGTTATCAAGTGGTACCCGAGCTCACGTGGGTTTGCGTCGGGCCTCGCCGTCAGCGGATTTGGCAGCGGTGCGGTCGCGTTTAGCAATCTCAACGCCGCGCTTCTGCGTGTGTTTACAGTGCCGCAGGCGTTTGCAGTGCTTGGCACGGTGAATTTGGTTGTGATGTTTGCCTGCGCGATGCTGATGCGTCCGCCGCCGCCGAACCACAATCTCCCGGGCGTAGCGGTCGAGATGATGGACCAGTCGATAACAGACGTCAATTATATGCAGCACCAGTCTGTGCAGCATAATATTAAAGGCAGGAGCGCGACAGTTGCCGGCCAGACTATCACAGTTGGTTCGAATTCAGGAGACCCGGTGCTGGTCATTACGCTTTCGCAGGCACTCTCGTCAGTCGATTTTTGGCTGCTCTGGGTGGCATTTTTTGTCAACCTTGTTTTCGGCGTGGTCATCATTTCCAACCTGGCGAGCATGTCGACGAACATGTTTGGTACGGACATTCCTGCACCGGTTACCATGATTGTCACCATCGAGGGTGTATTCAACGCAACCGGTCGCCTGTTGATGGGATGGATCTCAGACTGGGTCGGCCGCCGGCGCACATTCCTGTTTGTCATTACGCTGCAAATTGTCATTGTTTCGTGCCTCATCTCGGTTATTCCGCAGCACTCGTTCTGGTCGTTCGTCGTGTTGGTGTGGCTCGCTACACTGTGCTACGGTGGTGGCGTTGGCGTTATTGCAGCGACGCTGGCCGATATGTTTGGCGCTCCCAACATGTCCGCATGCCACGGCGTTATTCTCACTGGCTGGTCGGTGGCTGCAATTGGCGGCGGTCTGACGTACACTGGCATTATTGGTCTGCTAACCAGTCGCGGCGGCTACGATCTCGGCGACCCGTTTATCTACGTTGTCAATCAGTACTGGATTCTCTCGCTTCTGATTTGCGGCTGGATCTGTCTACTGTTGATTCGCATTACACCTCGAGATCGACTGTTTCCTCGCGTCCACGGCCAGATATTCTGCCATTCGTTTGCCGGATTGACTGTTCGGCTTGCCCGCGGCACTGAGCAGCACGGGCTCCACGACTATGAGTTTTTGTTTGCTACCTCTGGCGACAGCGAGTCAAATGAGGGCGACATTGAGAGCAGCGGCAGCGTCAACAGCAACGATGCGACTTCAATCGGTGAAAAGGACCTTGGCAACTTGAGGCTAGACGAGATTGACCTTAGTTCGCACAACGCGTCGGCTGTTCCAGTGCGCGAACCCAACGCTAACGAGACCGTGACCATCAGCACCTTTATGAACAACGAGGCCGCGTCAGGTTCAAAGCAGCAACAGCAGAAACAGGCATCCGAGGCCTTCAACTATATTGCGCAGGACAGAAAATCCATAATGTCCATGGCGCTGGGTGCAGAGGGCTCGTGCGTGCAGCTGATGTGTGCCACCCCGCCCGCCCGCCAGTGCATGGTCTTGTTTAACAGATGGCGCCTGGAACTAGTCACCGCGGAGGAGGTTACAACCATCTGGCGCATGTATTTGTCCTGCGCCTTACTAGCTTCTTCGGATAACGAAAATTAGATATTTGCAAATATTAGCATTTAACCAATTGGATGTTCAATTTATTTCTCAGACGGGTTTAGCAGCTTGTTTTTTGGCGTTTGCAAACAAATTAATTTAAACTAGTATTGCTGGTAACGACGCAGGCTTTTTTAACTTTGTCGGTAACGCGCAACAAGAGTAGCATGATTCTACTTGTTTGCATTTTTTTTTAGAAAACCTGCTTAACGGGCCTTCTTTTTTACAGTAAACACATTACAACCGTTATAGAGTGAGATCAGCTCGTAAGCCTTTTGAGATCCTACAACAGTTATTCCACCTCCACCGCTATATTCAAGGCAGAAACTACCCACATTTTCTTTTCCAACTACTTTCTTCAGCATGATGTCGAGAGAGGTATCTAGTGCAAACCAGTGGGTTTCGTCATTATACTTAACACAGGCCATTGTTGCAGCTAGCTATTCTTGCGACTAGAATTGTGTTTGTAGAAGCAGCAAAAAGTAGGCAAAATAAGAGTAAGAATGGTCATAAAAAGTGGCGCTTTTAAAAAATTTACCAAGAGAAAATGGGCATTTATAAAAAGCAGGGAATTCTCCAGTCAACGAACTGGGTAAAAATACATAATAAGCACCCCAGGTAATCTCGGGTTATGAACCCATCGTTGACTGGAGGCACTCTCCTGGATTAACTGCTAATTTTTCTAAAGAGCCATAAAGCCATAAATTTAACACCTCCTCTAATGAAATTCGATTAAGCTCCGTGCAGAAAGCATCTACAATGTTAAAGAAAGAGCCAACTTTTAAAAGTTTGCCAAGCCGTTGGGCAACCAGGCTTGCAAAGAGATTGGGGGCTCTTTGGCCAGCCAAAAGGCCAGACTTTCAACTTGATTAAAATTACCAGCTTAGCTGGCAAAATACTTAAACAACTAACTAATTAACTTGAACATATATGAGTGTGACAATTGGCTGTTGGAAATGTTAAAAGCAGCAATTTGTAGCATGCTTCATCAAAATTTGTAGTGCTAACCATGTATGTTGCCTTGTTTGCCGAAGGTGGAAGCACCAATTGGAGTGTGTAAGTTATATTATTGAGGTTATAAAATGGTCCACTCCTCTTGTGGCCTGCTCTGATCAAAACAAACCACACGACAAACTGTGATTTTTTGTGATGACCTACTCGCCAGATACATCACAGCTATGCTTTGCCACGTCACTTCTTTCAGCTTGTTGTGTTTTTTGCATGTTCAGTATAATGTAAAGGCATTTTTATGCAATTACAGCTATTAACTTGCTGGTAAAAGCCTTGTTTTATATATGTGTTCAATATACTCAGTCAGTACCCATACATCTTTTTTGTTTTATCGTGAGTAGCAATATAAAATGTTGAAATAAAAAATAGTTTCAATGATTCCTTCATGAAAAATGCCTGGGTGCTGCTGCCCTATCCATTTTTTGCTTGCCCTCCTAAAAAATTTACATTGTCCATGAAATCAGGCAATTGCAAAGAACAAGCAATTGGGAAATGCCAAGAGCTGGCAAGGGGCTGCTGACTGGAGCAACCTGGCAGCGCAATCCACCTTGGCAAGCATAGTGCAGATTTTCTTTGCCTGAAAAGTGTCTTTTCTGTATTTTTTTGTCTTTTCATGGAATTTGTAGAAAAATAATCAAGTAAAAAGCTACAAATATGTTTATATTTGCGGGCCAAGGCTGCAAAATGCAACACTAGAAAATGGGGACATTGGCCTTTGAAGCCCATAATTTTAGCAAAGAAAATATTTAAAGTCTTGAGCCTATCCCTAAAATCGGCAGTTGCAAAGAAATGCCTGGATCTTTAAGATATGGCAGAAATGCCCATATCTGCTTATTTTTTTTGCAGCCGCAGCCAGATTTTGGTGAGAATGTGTCCGTTTTTTGCTAGATTTTTTATTTTTTATTTTAAAAAGAATAAAAACAAAATCTTTTTGTAAATGCTAAAAGGCGGACAAAACCCTTTTATTGTTCAATAATTGCAAACATACTAATTTGCATGTAAATGCGAATGGATCATAAAGTTGGCTGCTAGCATAGAAAAAACTTGTAGGTGGCAGGAGAAAAGGCGGGCTATAAAAGAAACAATTTCTGGAGGCTAATTATCTGCCCTTCTACCAAACATTTTACTGCACTCATTTCTAAATTTGGACACACTGCTACACAATGGGTGATATATATGTTTATATAAATGATTCCCATTATTTTTACATTCGAGACAGCTCAACACTGCTTAAAAATCTTGCAATAGACCATGGGTATGAATATAAGTGGGTTGCCACCAGCTACAACGGACCCTATTTAGAAATTGACAAAACTTTAGGAGCTTACTTTAACGATGGAACTACAGTGAAACTGTATGCAGGCACATAAACCAGAAAGCTTAATATATTTACTAAGCTAATGTTTATGTATACCTGCTTGTAAATCCACAGTGATTCAAATAAGCTAAGATTACTTTTTAATTTTATATTATTATTAATAGCTGTCTGCTCTTTGTTTAAAGTATTAGTAAAATATTTTCAATTTAGAGAATAAATTATAACCATCTACAGCTGAAGCCTATCAGTATAAACTTTAAAGCAGTGTAAAAAAATTCGAATGAAGTCGGAAAGTAACACACTAATTAAAATTAACTTTATATTTATTTAACAAAAAGAAGTAAAAGTTGAGTAGCCTGTTTGCAATTACCATGGCTTTATTAGGTAAGAACACTTTAGGGTTTAACAATTTTTACTGAAATATGTTAATCTGACCAGCTTTGACAAGTAATTCCCATCAGCCGATAGGCACTATTGGTGTGAATATAACCATTCGAAAACCCCATGATAACCGTCCAGCAAATTTACACTATAAAGCTGAGGATTTCCTGAAGTTCCTACCTATACCTTCTAAACTGGACTAACTGTAAGTTCCTGAGCCTGATTTTGATCTAGAAGCACAGCCAAAATATACCAGGGGCAGATCAGATCAGGAAAATAGGAAGGATCTACCCCTGATTCAATAACTAATCTTTTCAGTGCCTAGCAAGTATAGCGAAGTTCAGTGTAAATGTCACTCGAGTTTATTTTTATTTGTAAACTGCTTAATTATAATAAATCCTCTTATATTTGGCAACTGCCTGCAGACGTTTGGCCCAGGTCCTGAACTCCCTATGAAACACCAGGCGGATAGTTCCAGAGCATTGAGCTCAGGTTCCCAAAATTTTTGCCCCTCCAAAATATCAGCAAAAATCCGCCCTCTCACCTGGTTCTTGATAGCTGGAAACAAACTAAAATTGCTGGGAGCTAGATCAGGGCTATAAGGTGGTGGCTTAATCATATGGATGTTGGGTTGATCTAAATAGTCTTGGGTATGCTGGGCAGTGTGAGATGGAGCCTGGTCAAAATGGAGTTTTTAGGACAGTGTTTGCTATGGTTTGTGCATTTCTGCCACTTCTTGAGCAGAGGTGCCAAACAATAGTCAACCAACTAGTCAAGTGAAAGTCTGGTCAGCAGGCTTAAATTCCACATGGATGATTCCCTACAGGGAACAGAAGACACCCACCATAACTTTTTAGTAGCAATAAATGGCTTGATGTGGAAAAAAAGGATCTGCATCTTTAGGAATCCCCCTGTGGCCTGGGTTCCTGGTACTGGCTAATAAATATAGGCCCAGGATTCATTGCCTGTCACTAGGTCATAAGCATGGTGTGAATTAATTATGGTGAGCCAGTGCTGGCAGAACATATGGTTGGTTGATCAAGCATTTGGGTGGGGGTCAAGGGGTGGGGATCCAGTGTCTGCGACTTATTTTCCAGTCCCCATTGCAGTGCATGCTCCCAGTCAAAGTGGTCCTAGTGAACCCCACCAGCACAGCTAGCTGGGGAGTATTCAATCTGTCATTCTTATCCAGGGCCCACTGAATTATCATTATCTGAACAGGGGAAATTTTCTGGGGAACATGGCCTATTAACTGAGGAGCACTTTCCAAAGTCGCTTTCCCCTCCTGAAAGCTATGAATCCACTGATAAATGGTATGGTTGGACAGAGGCGCCTGGGGTATACTCTGCTTTCATTGCTCGAGCAGCTGTACTGTGGTGTGGCTGATAGAATATAAAAATAACCGATCATGCATTCACTGCTAAGAGTTAAATTGGGGTAAATCAGAGCTCATGCTCACAAAAAACCAGTAACAATTTTTCACAGGGCATTTTCTCTGCTCCCCGGCAACCAAATTGCCTGGGGTTAAGGGCAAATGGTAGCTCGACTACAGGGCTAAGGAAAATTGCAATGAGAATAAAATTGATAAACTAATGAGAGTTTCCAGATGAGTGACAGTTATGCTGAACTTGACAATAGGATTCAGTGTCATAACAGCTATACTACTTGCTTATTGCTAGCTGAAATTTTGGGCTGTTTGTGGAAATGTTTGCATACTAATAAGCACATTTTATTAGAATTATAAATGTGGTAGGAAGAAAATAAGCAGTGACTAGATTTGCTCCATGAAAAAACCCAACCAGTAAGCTTTTGCCCTATCCATTTGTTTTTGCACTTCTAATAAAAAACCTGTGTCCATCAAAGTGGGCGATTGCAAAGGACAAGCAATTGGGAAATGCCAAGAGCTGGCAAGAGGCTGCTGACTGGAGCAGCTCGACCATGCAATTCACTTTGGCAAGCAGAGCACTAATTTGCTTTGCCTAAAACAGATTCCATTGATAAACTTTCTTTGTATTTTCTTTGGATTTGTGCAAAATGGAAAAGAATGCTGCAAACTGTGCACACTTGGCTTGCACTATGTGTAGGCCGCAAGATGTGATACCCTCCATAGCCAATGGCCGTCTTTAAAAAATTGGCTTTTGGCAAAACCCCAAAAGTCTTGGTTTTGCCCTATAAACAGCAGCCAGAAATGAAAGTGCACTGCTTTGTAAAACACAAAAATGTGCCATCTGGGTTTATTTTCCTGCATTTGCAACTAGTTCTAGGCAATTTTCTTGCTAGTCTTTTTCACTAGTTTATTTCTGGATAAAAAGCCAAATATTTCTTTACAAGTGCTAAAAAGCGGCCAAAGAGCCCTTCTATTGTCCAGTCATTGCACATTTGTCTTGGTAAATGCCTGTGTGAATAGGCCAGGAAGTTGGCAGCTAGCACAGAAAATAATGTAGGTGCCAGGAGAAAATGCAGGCTATAAAAGCGACAAATTCTGGAGGCTAATTATCTCTCCCTCTACCAAACATTTTACTGCACTCATTCCTAAATTTGAACCCACTGCAACACAATGGCTATTTATGTTCATATAAATGATTCGGTGGTTGCTTACAAGCGTGATGGCTCAACACTACTGAAGGATATTTGCAACAATAATGGAATTACTTTTACGTGGGTTGGCACTGGCTATGGCTCGGATTTCCTGATTCTTGATAAGCCATTAAGCGCTTATTATGCTGATGAAACTACTGTGTGGCTGTATGCAGGCTGGTAATCCAGAAAACATTAGTAAACCTATTACCTTTATGTTCAAGTGTATTTGCATGTAAATACATATTAATTTAAATAGGCCATGATTAATTATAGTTCTATGGTATTACTAATAGCTATCTGCTTTTTACTTTAAATATTTTACTAATATTTTAATTCCAGGTAATATATTATGACCATCTACAGCTAAAGCCTATCAGTATAAACTTTAAAGCAGTGTAAAAAATTCGAATGAAGTCGGAAAGTAACACACTAATTAAAATTAACTTTATATTTATTTAACAAAAAGAGGTAAAAGTTGAGTATCCTGTATGCAATTATCATGGGTTAAATATGTTAGAACACTTTAGGGTATAAATAATTTCACAAAAGTATATTAATCTGACCAGCTTTGACAAGTAATCCCCATCAGCTGACAGGCACTATTTGTGTGGATAAAACCATTCAGAAACCTCATGATAACCGTCCAGCTAATTTAAGCTGTAAAGCTGAGGATTTCCTGAAGTTCCTACCTATGCCATCTTATCATCCTGTTCAAAAGTTCTGCTCTCGTGTTTTACTTCTTTATTAGTTGAACTTGGTTATAATAGATACCTTTATGTTTGGCG
>JANBPA010000428.1:0-11528 GCA_027575275.1 Coemansia sp. RSA 2711
TCACCTGCTGCACGATTGCGTTGGCGTCGATGTGGTCCAGCCCGCCCAGCGGGATTCCCGGGAACACTGGATCTGAAGCTGGCGGGTGGTCGGGGCCAGGTGCCGGAGGATGATCAGGCACTGGCCCGCCAGGATGGCCGGATCCCGGAGCAGGGCCAGGCGCCGGCGGATGTTCAGGAGCCGGTGCCGGCGGGTGTTCAGGAGCCGGTGCCGGCGGGTGTTCAGGAGCCGGTGCCGGCGGGTGTTCAGGAGCCGGAGCAGGTCCAGGCGCCGGTACCGGCGGGTGTTCAGGTCCAGGAGCAGGGCCAGGTGCTGGCGGATGGTCGGGTCCAGGAGCAGGTCCAGGCGCCGGCGGGTGATCGAGTCCAGGTGCTGGCCCCGGCGCCGGAACAGATCCAGGCGCTGGCCCCGGTGCCGGGCTGCCATTGGGACCCGGCGCCGGCGGATGCTCGGGCTCGTCTCCGCGCTTTGCTAGTCTTCTTGTCTGCTTTCCGTGCCCTGGTGCCGGTGCAGTTCCAGGTGCGGGTGCTGGTGCCGGTGCTGGCGCAGGTTTTGCAGCGGGTCCAGGCGCTGGTGCCGGAGCAGGTCCAGGTACGGGTACTTGAACAGGTCCTGGTGCAGGCGCTGGAGCAGGCGCGGGTGCTGGTGCCGGTGCCGCAGCAGATCCAGGTGCCGGTGCCGGTGCCGGTGCCGCAGCAGATCCAGGTGCCGGTGCTGGTGCCGGTGCCGCAGCAGGCCCAGGTGCCGGTGCCGGTGCCGGTGCCGCAGCAGGCCCAGGTGCCGGTGCCACAGCAGGTCCAGGTGCAGGGGCTGGAGCAGGTGCAGGGGCCGGAGCAGGTGCAGGGGCTGGTGCCTGAATAGGCACCGGTGCGGGTGTCGGAACTGCGGGATGTTCCGGAACCGGTGGGTTCGGACCGTCGTGCTTAAGCGCTCCCGGTGCTGCCAGTGCCGCCGACAGAGTAATCAATCCAACCACAACCTGACGCATGGTTTTCAATCTAGTACAAGCTAGGCTCAAAAGCGATATCCCGTAATGTCGTTAGCGAGAGATAAAAGGACAGGGAAATTGTGTGTCGTTAATAGAAAAGGTGCTGAGAATCTAATTCAAATAAAACTGGGAGGCATTCTTGCGATATCTTATATACGCAAACTTCATACCCAAAAGCTTTCTTTTTTTTTCTCTACTCATTTCCTTGGACGCCACTGGAACTTCTATTTGTTCAAAATAACAAGCCAGCATTATATTTTTTTTGGTGTCAATGCTAGACAAAATCAAAATAATACTCCCTCGTGGCTTTTGTTGGTTCCTCCGCTCCTTCCTGAACTAGAGTTGATGCGGTAAACTAGAGGCTTTCCAGGGATAAATAGATGATGTCATCCGTTGCCACCTTGTTCGCTTTTGGCAAAATTATATAATTTCTTTCTTCACAGTGCTGAATTTTTTCTTTTAAAATATTGCACGTCTTAGTTAATTGAATACGCTGGCCGAGGCTTTTATTCCTTGGCAAGTGATGCAATCCTTCCAATGCACAATGCTTTTTGTCCCGAATTTTATTGCGAAACCCTTGCAAGGTGCATTTACCTACGTGTTTTGCAATAATAATGTTGACAATTCTTACTAGAAGCATCCTTCCCCAGCCTTATCAACTCCATCGCCCTTGCTGGAAAATATGCGTATGGCTTGCTTATATTCCGCCTGAATACTTATTGGCTTTCTCATTACGTCAGTGCATTTTGACTCGGGATTTGCTGCCTTTAGCTCTCTCTTTAGCGTTGCTCCTTTTTACTTTTGTTCAAGTATGTCTATAATTAATTACGCAATTTTCCATACTACACCACATACATTACTAACGCTTAAATAGCCGCGCCCCAATAATGTTTAAAATCTACACTTTTACTATTTCCTTGTATGCTGTCTGTCTCTAAAATTACTTGATGTATTTTTGCTGACAGGCTACAGCAGCAAAATCTATAAATTAACTAGTACGTACTACTCACAAAATCAAACTCACAATATAGCTTTGCTAGCATTTTTAAACTACCTATAAGCAAGTTTACAATCATTTATGTTTTATTTTCAACCAATAGTCATACCCGTAACCAGCGTGCACTTGCAAAGTTGTATTAATCAAACTCACGGTGTCACTGAAAGTTTGTACATTGCAAACTGCCTTAGCATGGCCTTAAGCTATTGTGTGGCTTACCGCGTTTTATTAATTGACCACAACTCCACCATGCTCTCCAACCTTGTTTAACCGCAGTAAACTAATTGGCGCATCAATTTTGTAATTGAAATTGCGCAATGCAACATAAATGTGCGTTGTAGAAAACCCCTTACAATAAAAAGGTGGTTTGAAGAAAAATGTCCAGATTATAGCACCTCCGGCCTGCATTGTATTTTCTATAACCACAACACCAACAAGTAAAGTAGCAATTATAAACATTTTTTGATAATGCATTGCAAATTAAGTGCAAGGCCCTTTAAAGCAAAATTGAAAGAAAAACTTTACACTCCACTTTTTTGTACCAACTTTTATTAACCCCAGTTGTGCCAGCTCTTCGTCTGTTTAAACAAAAAAGCCAGGCACAACTAAACTAAAAATCTTAGTACTCTCTGCATTTTAAATTGTAATTAATATTACCAATGGCAGACAAAAACTGCCTTGAATAAATGCCGGTATGCTTGAGCTGCCAGCAGTAAGAATCACAGGCTTACTAAATTTTCACATTTGTAATTTGTGCGTGTTACACCAAACTAAGAATATTTCCCGCCGTTGCACCAACAGCTTTGCCCAACAACACCTGGGTGTCCTTTTCTGCATGTTCCCATTGTCAAATTATCAACTTCCATGTGTGTTGTTCTGGCAGCAATAAAATAGTTTAAAAAAGGTGCTTCAAAAATTGTCATAGCTAGCTTCTGCAACATCTTTTTTATAGTCCACTCGCTGCTCTAATTACGACAAACTTAATAAGCGTGGTTATTAATTGCCGCTTTGAAATTTATAGTGCAATTTAAGTTTTAATTAATGCAAACTTTATTATTGCTAGTAATAAGCCTAGAAAATTAATTAACTATAATTGTAATTATTAATTAACTTAAGCCAAAGTAAGTAGCGTAAATCTATTTGCGTTACAGGTTAGGTTGCATACATATGCAATGTACTGGGGTATTGAATCTTTAGTACATGCAATTTCTACTACAGCTATTATTTGTTTGCTACATGCAACACTACAAAACAACGTATTTACTAGTATCAAAAAGTATTAATTAGTAAAAAAAACTGTCTACAATTTATAAATTTTTATTGCAGCATAACCTGCTTTAATAATAACATCGTATGTCCCAACTGTTGCACTACGCTTGTAATGCTAATAAAATTGTAATAAAATAAAACACGTTACTTGGAATTAATCAAAATGTTAGCACCACTCAACGGGCTAGCACACACCTACCAATATTGTTGTTGTTTGCTTTAAGCTAATTAAATGCTGATTAACACTTAATTATGTTCAGCACAAACATGCGCTACTTCAACTTTTGTTCAAAACAAATTAGTCATGCAATGCCTGTATGGTTGGTTTTATATTTTGCCAAATAGAACAAAACAAAATTTGCTGATAAGCCCTAGTCAGTTGCTATTAGCAAAAAATATATGTTTAAAAATTACAACTTCGAATTATTTTCTTATATAAGCTCCTATTTTTTAATTGATACATAAATACTGAATTTTTAATATTGGTCAGCTAATTTTAATTATTCACTTTTTTGCAGAAGTAAAAATAACATTTTTACTTAATATCAAAAATTAAACACCATAAAAAATTTATAGCCGCATTTTTACAAAACATTATGGCCTGGCAGCATAAGTTGTTATTAAGACTAATTAAAAATTACTTACTAAACAACTAGCTATTAAAGTTATAACGAACTGTTGAGAATGATAATAAAACTTGTATACCTAGTATGCATAATTTGAAACTAGAAGTAATCCATAACTCACACTATGTTATTATTGGCTATCTGGCTATATGTATGTTCCACCACATTCGCATCTTTCGCCCTTTAGTCCATAATGACCCTGATTGCACCTTCCTATTAGTAGTTTTTGCATGTTTGTTGTCAAGAGAGCTAAAATACACTTGTGAATAGCAGACAAGGAATAGTTAACAATCACAAGTAAAACAACGCCGCTAGCTGTTTCTTTTTATAGCAGATTATGCTCCATAAGAAAAGTAAATTTTATGCGAATTGAAAATAATTGTCACGTGTCATTTGCACTATATATTTTTTGTATTTAAAATTCACTGGTCACATTATCAATTAATATATGATTAATTAATAGCTAAATTAATAAATTATATTAAATTGTAGTTAACTGATTTCTTGATAAAATTAATTAATATTAATTGCAGTTTTTGAATAAGCAAATTAAATTATGCGACAAGGCGCCGGCAGTGGCGGCTGCTGCTCTTGCAGCTTTGCTTGCGGAGGTGCTACCTGTTGTTGCCGTCATCATGTTGGCATTTAGAAATGGTATTTATCCTGTGACTCTGGCGCAAACTTATATTTTTATTACTATTGCGTTTCTGCGCGTACGGGCTCAGCCGAAAGTCTACTCTTTACAACACAAGTACTGGCTCTTGTGCTCGGCGCAATGTGACGCCTAAATAATAAGAAATAGATGAAGATTTTCACTAAAGAAAAGCTACTATAACGGCTACGTCGGGCGTCCAATTTATATGTAGTTTTCAAGCACCTGGGGTGTCACGTCAAGTGTCATGCCTAAGCGAATGTGCGTGTTAAAAGCAGGCCGTATAATATAAAAAACCGGTTCGGCCATTTGGAATAATGGCCTCAATAATTATCCGTTCGCGGGCGCGTAATCGTTAATTTTTAACAATTGTGGGCTCAGGCCCCATGACCGCGTCAGGTCCGCTCGGCGGACACGGCGGCGGGTTCTGTGGTTCTGGCGGTACCGTCCGGGTACGGGTAACCAGGTGGGAACCCGTCCCCATTGACGGCCCGCAGCAATACTACAAATTGTTTACAACCGCTAAGAAATTTGTCGCTAATAAGAAATTACAAAAACTCTATAAACATTTTATTGTGAAAAGTTATAATACAGGCGCTTTGTTTAAAATGATATGATAAGTGCAGCAATGTAGTGTTGTATTTATGATTTTATTTTAGATTAATATCTTTAGCCAACGTAATCTGAATAATTTGCTTAATTAATAATTCTTCCTTGTAATAAATTTATAGCCGCATTATTACACAACATGCTGGCTTGGCAGCATGAATTATTTTCAAGACTAATTAGAAAATAATCTACTAATCTACTGGTCAAGTAATTTATTAAGCTCTTATGAAAAGGCAATAAAACTGGTATACCTAGGATTTGTAATTTAAAACTGCTTGTAACGTGCAATTCACGTTACATAATAAATGGCTAATTAGCTATCTAAATGTTCCCCCGCATTCACATTCATTGCCCTTTATTCCGTAATGACCACGGTCACACTTTCCCATCATTAGATTTTGCATGTTTGTTGTTTAGAAAGGCTTGAATAAGAGTACTTGTAAATAGGAGTGAGAATGGTATAAAATCTACCAGCTGTATCATTTTATAGCAGGTTATGCTTCGTAAGCAGTGTAATGAATAATGAAAAGCTCAATTAATTCTGGCACATATTAATTGCATTATAGTCTTTAATAAATAAAACATAGCAGTTTTTAATTTTAATAACATGTTTTTAATAAAGTGCAAAATTAATAAAGTGTTATTCGATAATGACAGTGTTGTCAATCAAAGTAGAATTATTTAATTACATTCAATTGTGTTATTATGTAGGCTAGTAAACGGTGTTTATAAGACACTGGCAGTAGCGGCATCAATATGTATCTCTGCAAATATAAAACATACATGGTGGTTTAAAAATGGCAATGTCTTTTGTGTTTGTGTTAATTAAATAATTACTTGGGCTGTAGATTAGCTACATCCACTAGGTTAATTATCTTGGAACACTCTGCAAAAGAAGCATGTGTGTTTAAATTTGCATAAATGTAACTTTGCTAATGTTGAAGATATAAATGTTTGCAATTGACAGGTCCATTGATATACATTTCTAGCGCTTTCAGAAAATTACTAATATGTTTACCTTGACTAGAACTGTTAATGAAAATTAGTCAAAAACTATAAAATTGTTTACTAAAAAATTCTCCAGTGGTTTAAGGCCTATTTGGCCGGCCCAATGCTCGGCTGATATTTTATGAAGTTTCTCAGCACTTTCAGTGAACTCACTTTTTAAGTGTCTGGATAGAGGTGAAAGCTAGCAAATAATGCTTGGGCGGGAGTTCTAGGCCTGGCAACTGGGCGGATAGTAGCCCCTAGATTAGTCTCAGACACGGTAGTAGCCCACTGGGGCTACCCTCCCCCATTGACTGAGTACGACCAACAGGGTAGTATCTGCCAATTTAGCCATGGAATATATAATGCTGCTGTTGAAAAAGCCAAATTGTTTGAAAAAAGCTGCAGGGGTCAGTGCAGATTAATCTCATTTAGAAAGCCCTCTCTGGCCCCGGGATAGGGCCATAGTCCATCTGAGGAGATTACATTGCTCTATAATAAGCATTCAGAAGTGCTTAGAGGGGGTTGCTGCTCTTACTGACTGGGCTGAGAATAACTGGAGACAGGGTGTAATAGTCACTAGACCAGGCCAATATCAGTTGCTAGGGTGTGATGGATGTCACTACACTGAGAAACTCTTTGCTAAAACCATTTCCACCTTGCCATGAAGCATATACCGTACAGTATAGGGTGGGCAACAGAGAGCTTAATGCATCACAACTGCAGGAGGGTGTCTATGGCCATGATTAACTACCTATTAGACTAGTACATCTAGAATAACATTCCCACAAGTTATCTGCTCTCTTTAACTATTTATTGCTGACTACCAGTGAACCACATTTTTAGCATGATAATAACTCTCAAATTGCTCTGCCATTACAGCAGTCACAGTAGGGCTAGCTGAGCGGCCATGGGCAGTCAGAAAGTGACCCCTGTAGCCTGCTAATGTAAATTCCTAAAAAAACCCTCTGGGAGCTCTGCTCCAGAACTGCCTCTACCAGTACTAGGAATACTCACCCCAGAAAATTCTCAAGCACCAGGAAGGGTGGTCAAACCTTAATATAAAACACCCCTAAAAATAACCAACAAGGTATAGAAACTCGTACTCAATATTACCTGCAGGTTGACTAACTAATTGCAGGAGGTTGACTGTTAATTGCTAGTTATTAATATTTTTGATAATATCTCCATTTCCTTGAACAATGTATTAATGGACCCGTTATTTACAATTGTTCATATTGTTATTATTAATAATGTTACATGTATCATCATGTTCAGTGCAACTGTCACTTGCCTTGCCCCTCTCTCAATAGTTTATCAATTTTATTCTGGTTACGGTTTTCCATAGTCCTGCAGTCGAGCTACCGTTTGCTCTTAACCCTGCACAATTTGGTTGCCGGGGGGCGGAGAAAATGCCGTTTGAAAAATCGTTACTGTTTTTTTGTGATCATGAGCTCTGATTTGCCCCGCAATTTGACTCTTACCAGCGAACGCACGATCGGTTGTTTTTTATATTCTACCGGCCACACTGCAGTACAGATTCTCAAAAATAGGAGCAGGGTATACCTCAGGCGCCTCCGTCTAAATGTACCATCTATCGGTGGATTGGTAGCTTTCGGGAGGGGAGAGTGACTTGTAAGTGCACCTCATTTAGGCCGCAATTCTCAGAAAATTTCCCCTGTTCAGATGACGATTATTCAGCGAGCCCTCGACCAGAACGACGGATTGAATAGTCACCAGCTAGCTGCACTAGTGGGGTTTACTAGGACCACTTTGTTCTTGGAGCATGCACCATGATTGGGATTGGAAAATGAAACACAGACGCTGGATCCCCCACACCTTGACCCCCACCCAAATGCTTGATCAACCAACAATATGTTCTGCCAGCACTGGCTCCCCACAATTAAATCACAGCCTGCCTATGACATAGTGACAGGCGATGAATCTTGGGCCTATATTTACCAGCCAGTACAGGGAACCCAGGCCAAAGTATGGATTCCTAAAAACACTGATCCTCCTGTCCAAACCAAACCATTTATTGCTACTAAAAAGATTATGGTGGGTGTCTTCTGTTCTCTGCAGGGAATCATTCATATAGACTTCAAGCCCACTAACCAGACTTGAACCTCTGACTATTTTGTTGACCAGTGCTTGGCTTCCTCTGCTCAAAAAGTGGCAGAAAATGCACTTGCTGGAGCAAAACCCCCTGCTCAAACTCCATTTTGACCAGGCCCTATCTCACACTGCCCAGCATACCCCAGACTACCTAGATCAACCCAACGTGTATATGATTAAACCACCACTATATATGTCCTGACCTAGCTCCCTGTGATTTTAGTTTGTTCCCAGCTATCAAGGACCAGGCGAGAGGGCGGATTTTTGCTGATATTTTGGAGGTGCAAAAATTTTGGGAAAATGAGCTCAATGCTCTGGAACTATCCGCCTGGTTTTATAGGGGTTTCAGGACCTGGGCCAAACGTCTGTGGGCAGTTGACAAACATAAGGGTGTTTATTATAATCAAGCAGTTCACAAATAAAAATAAACTTGAGTGACAGATACACTGAACATCACTATATGTGCAATTATTCCACATATGTTACTTTTGCTGGTTGTTCTAATAAATATAACAAAGTGGTTGTAGCTAATCCACAGCCCAATTAATTAGTTGGTAAACGCAAACACACAGAACACTGATACACTTGTTGGAGCCACTATATGTATGGGGTTTCATTTTCTCTTTAAAAATTTAGTAATTAACCAACCATTATTTATTTTACACGCTTTATACTTGATCTGAGAAAATCGTGTACTGTCAATGCCAATGGGTTGTAACAATGGCAAAAAATAATTTCTGCAATAGAAATTAATAATATTTGGCCAAATGTCGCTAGAGAAGCACTATTGCTTACTGATTGAGGAGAGTATAATATTATTTAATTAAAAATATCAGCTAGTGCAAAAATAAATTTACAGTAGGTTAATTTTGTTAATGGAATTCCACCTAGCATGGCAAAAATAAATTAAGCCAGAGTTTTTTGAACAAGCTTTATTTCTCATATTTTTTTGTTATGTTGCAGTGTTTTCAATGCATGAATTCTTGGCCAAGCCTTCACTCGGCAACTCTGCACAATGGCAGCATGCTCAGTGGTATGTGCACATAAGTGGCAGGCCAGCAAAACACATGTGTTTGACAGCAGCAGCCACGCCAACTGCATGCATATAATCAGCAAGGCACATGTGGCATGCAGGATTATTGGCTATTCGTTGCTGTGGGTGACATGGCAGCTGGAAATACTCAATAAGTTTCTGGGTTTCAAGCAGGATAACCGCAATATTCTGATAAATTTACAGGGCAACACAGCAAGTGTCCTAGTTGAGGATGAAATGGTGATGCATGTATTTAGCCATTAGTTCTATGGCAAGCACTGCCCATTCAGTATTCTGGTACTTAACCTCAGTGGTAATGCATGTCCGTGCATTCACCACACATTTAGCCTGGTTAACAGCTATGTCACTTTCAAGTATGTGACAATCAGTGAAACAGTGGATGAGTCACAGCAGGAGCGGCACATGTGGTGGCACAAATACAATCTGTTTTGGAACCAGACCAGTCCAGAAATGGCTCAGTTTGCATACATCAATGTGCTGTTTCTGTCTTTAAATTTTTTGATGGCCAACAAGCAAGGGTCCATAACCAGTGACATGTATCATGGCTTTGCAGGCATTGGCACTGAGCTGTTTACTGACTATGGTCTGTTTGCCATGTGCTTTGGCTACCTGTCATTGACCCATCACTTCAGCATTATGGCTGCTATTAATAATATACAGCTGAATAAGAGATAGTGCTATGGATCTAGACTGCAATGCAACTGCCTTGGCTGCCGCCATGTCCATTGACTTTGACTACTTTAATTGATGCTTCCATCTCAGCATGGGTGCTTCACCATGGTTTTCCCCATGTTGTCTGGCTATGCACTACTGTCAGATAGCAATAGTTAAAGCTACCAATTAATCCTTGTCCAAAGCTAATTCCTTAATAGAACAACAGTGCATGTAGTTAACAAGCACTCTTCTTTATTATTAGAAAAAAAAACAGGCCTGCAAATAAAACCCTTTAACCACTGCCAATATGGACATCTTGGTTTGTGTTCTGTTCACGCCTGTAGCAAGCTGGTATCCGCACTGTCCAAATCAATTAAATTGGCCTTGTCAAGACACACTTCCTGTAACATATACAGCCCAGCACTGTTTCTATGGATTTATAGGCTTAAATGGGCCTTTACATTCTGAGCAATTATTTCCAACTATGCCACTCTTTCCACACTTGCATTTTCCAAATTGCTTATAGGTGCTCATAGTGGGTACTAAAAAAAGTGGTTGGTAAGTAGTTGTTTGAGTGGTGTAAAAGAAAAATAAAAGAATAAATTGTTGATGCATTTTTTTTAAAACCAGGGATAGAGAAAATTATTAGATTTTATAATAGAGGCTAATTTTTAATTGCTACAGTGAAAATAAAAGTGAATAATTCCTACTCGAGCAAGCAGCAATGAAAATCCAACCAGCACTCTGTAGACTGGGGCTCGGCATGTGAGTGTTTTTTTTTTGTGCCGATGGGAAATTTTCATTGTCATGTAAAAGGATGACACGTGCATTGACTGGAAATTCTTGGCATGTCTAATGGCCAAAAAAAGCAAAGAAAAAAAGGCTGACTGGAGGCTAATTTTTAACGAATAACTCTTAATTTGCTAACAGATTAGCTTTTAGAAATATTAATTTTTATTTCCAACTCTTTCAGTTTACCATTTTTAAGCTGAGTGTTTCCAATTCCATACTTTAAATAACTGCTAAATATTCAACTGTGCTTACTAACGCTGTATATTAGTACTACCTGTCCAGCTTCTAACTAACTAATACTGCCAGTGATGAATGCTTGCATGACCGTGATGAAGCAAATAGTTACACTTGGTGCAGCACTGTTTTTAGTTTTAGTACACGTTACAGTAAAGCACTCTTGTAATGCATAGTATTATTACCAGATATTTGATAATAGCAGTAGCTAATTGTAGGCACTAAATATTTTTTATTAAAAAACAGAATGCATTGCTCATGTGTGTCAAAGTTGGCCATGCTCAATACCAGCCAACTTGATTATCACCATTGTTAATAAAGCAGCGACACTATTACTCTGTGTTAAATAGCTACCACGTATGCAATTGGGTGGTCTATCTATGCTAACCATGAGTTTAGCATTTGTTGTTATCAAATAAGTCCGGTATTTTTCTATGCCACTCCATGTGCTGGCCACACAAAGTTGGATTAGTAAACTCTATGTTGCATGATGCACACCTTGCACTACATTCTCTTGTAGCAGGCATTGTTTTAATATTTATTTTAATAAG
>JANBPA010000372.1:0-11522 GCA_027575275.1 Coemansia sp. RSA 2711
TTCAGAAGCCAATTAATGAAAGCATATTTAAATAAACTGAGCGTTATAGACAGTCTTTATACGCATATACCTCAGGAAGGACATTTTTCTGAAAGCATAACAGATTTAAAGCTTATTGTGTACAATCCCCGCTTGAATATTATACCAAAAATTAACATAGATTACTTACAGTCACTCAAGATGCTAGATGTAGTGTATTATTGCAACAGCAAAACATTTTACAGCAAGAGTAATTGTAATTCAAATATTCTGGTGTTTAGAAACCTGCGCAAATTGGCATTCCAAACATCAAGTGAGGACACAATAATGCAGGAGTCTGACTTGTATTCACGTATTTCTTTTCCAGAGCTACGTGAGCTTTCCATTATGCACTCTGGGGCAAGCAGAATTCTTACTGAATCGAATTACCCAGTCATGCTAAACAAGCTGACTATATGGAGCCGAAAATATGGAGATTTGATACTTTATAACGTCAGATTTGGCATTGATGAGCGTAGAACATTTGCCAAATACTCTTGCAAAGATTGTATGAAATTATTCCATGAACTGGCAGCATATCTAGCAAACAATCAACGCATGTATAGCGAGATGCATGCAATACTAACTATTAACATTATTAATAATCTTCCGCAAATGAAAGCCTTTAATGGTTGTAAATCAATTCAAATTAAATATGCAAATGCTTTAGTTCTGGCAGTGTTTATGTCGCTCGTTGCTGGAGTAAAGAAAATAGTGGTGAATTTAAATGAAGACACTTCTATTTCCAATAAAAGCATAGTAGGTGGTATGCCATTCCCAGCTGCTTCAATATGCCAATCAGTGGAAGAGTTGGAAATAATATTTATGAGTGAAACCAATGCGAAAAACTCCGTGTTATTCTTTGAAATGGTTGTGCTGCGAACACCATCACTAATGCGCCTAACAGTTCCAGGTGGTCAAGTAAACTTTGACTCGCTAGTTGCACAGTACAAGGACAAATATTCACATGTGGCAGCACTTCACATTGTTTACAAGCACTAATGCTCTGCTTTTGCTGTCGACATGATTTTTATTATTATTTCATGCTCAGCGTTTTAAAACCACAGAGGCTAGGGTAAATGTGCTACTGTTGACTATCCAGCGTTACACAGAGTAGTACTTACAATAAATATTTTTGATATAATAGCTGCATTGCAAGCGAGCTAATTACATTCTGGTCACCAGATGGTTAATTAAATTAGCTTGGATTGTAATTAATTGGGAGAAGTTTGCCTTTGTGCTTTATTAAAATCAATGTGAAAGATTTTCAAAGGGTATTCGACTAAAAAGGATTTTCAAACTTTTATTTTTCTGCTCTGCAATTTTTTTATTTTCAGCAATGGTGGTAAAATTAGTGTCGGATATTTCATTTATTATTCTTAAGAGCCTGATGGCTCAAACTCCAAAAACACTTTGTGAATGGAAGCATCAGCTTCAATACCTGGCAGTTTGTCAGCAATGGCGCAGTATAGCAGTGCCCATAGTATACCAGACGCTTATAGTAATGCCTTTGCTTAGAGTTCTGCAGCCTGCAAAACAGGATAACATAAGAGTTAAGCAAACGTGCTTAGCAATAAAAGTCTACAACAAAATATTCACAAGATTAAACCAGCATGCATCTACACAGCAAACCCACATAGTCACATGCACAGATGCATTTGCTTATGCGTCGAATATTGACCTGGCAGTCATGCTTGGGTATAGCAACCAGGCAACCAGAGTTGTGTTTTGCTTTGAGCATGAGACTAATACGCTTGAAGTATTAGAGAAGACAGTGATAAAGATGCAAATGTACTCACTTCAGTGGGTAAATATTAACCACATCCAGATACACGTGCAGCACAATGCAACACATGATGACCAAACAGAGACTGCTAGCATTACACCACTGGCTGATTCATGTGCAAGCATGGTAACTCGTATGTTTCCAAACATCAAAAGCATGCATACTTTTAACCTTATTTCAGACAATAGCATTGTCCAATTTGTGAAGCAGCTGTACATCTTGTATTCCAGTCAGCTCACTCTGGTCAATGACCATGTTGAGCATATACCTATATCTTCATGCTTTACAGGCCCTCTGCAGCAGCTGCAACTTTGGAGTAATTCAGAATTCTACAAGCAGCTACCTAAGATTAATATTGACAGTCTCCAAGTATTGTCAATTGACAATTTTGTGAAGCACTGCAAGAATGGTACATTTTACAACATAGACAAAAGCAATATTGGTCATCTAGAGTTTCAAAATCTACAAAGTTTGACTGTTAGAAGCCTAGGCAAGAATATAGATGCCATGAATCATGAGATACATGTGGGCATCAATATTCCTAGATTGCGTATGCTCACTGTGCCATTTCTGCACTCAAGCTCTCTCCTTACTAAAGTAAATTACCCAGATTGTCTAGACAGGCTGACTATACAAAATCCAGACTATGGGGAAATTATATCACATGGGGTCTGCTTTGAAAGCAACGAACGTGAAGCATTGTCTAGGCACATGCAAAAGAATACATTTACGGAGTTTTTTGCACTTGCAGAATATGTTGCCAACAGCACAATATGTGGCCGCAAGCTGCACGTAGTGTTCAACTTTAGCTGTATAGGTCCGGTTTTGCACACATTAGACTTTAATGGGTTCAAATCAGTGGGATCATATTGTATAAATGTGCAAGAGCTGGTCGAGCTTATTTCACATCTCGACACAGTTGAGACATTGGCAGTCAATCTAAACGGACATTCTATTGCACTACCTAATGATTGGATTAATAATAAGCAACAGCCACTTACGCCTATTAATTACAGTGTTCAGGATTTGCAAATTCTAGATGCTACGGCACAGAATGCGGCAAACTTTATTTTATTCTTTCAGAGGATTGTGCTGAGGGTTCCATCGCTTGTCCGTCTGGTAGTGCCGGCGGGCAGATTTGATTTTGGTATGCTTGTCTCTGAATATAAAGATATGTACCCGCATATCTCGATGCTTAACATTGTTTACAGACACTAACAAGGATTTTTAGTAGTATCCACAGTCAAATTAAAAACTTTAATACAAGAATAAGCGCGTTATTCAAGCATTTATTTACAGTACTAGATATTATAGCAATAGATGTGGCTATGAAAAGAACTCGAAATTTATGAATGCGTGGTACTCGGCGGTTTATAAACAAGTTTGGCACAACGAATGCGGCTCTGTATAGCAAGCTACTGATCCAAATGCAACAACAAAATCACAAAGTATATAAGTTCTATCAATGCTTCACAATAAAAGATTATTGCAGTTTATAGCTCATACTGGAACATGTCCCCAGCAAACTGGAGGTCGCGCAGCTTCCGGTTCCGGCGGCCCATGCTGATGCGCGTGACCACGCACGACACAATGCCCAGGGCCATGATCCCGATATTGACGGTGTGGCCAATGACAAAGCGCGGCGCGTCCGAGTTCAGAAACACGTTGGACAGAACGAAGCTCGACGACGAGCCAAAGAACACGGTGAGGCCGGCGGCCACAGTCGACATGGCGACGTTGCGCGAGTTGGCGGTGATGTTCCAGCCCGGGAAAATGCCCAGGCCGGCAAAGCCGCCGGTGCCCAGCAGGCACAGGCCAATGATGCGCGCGGGCACGCTGAGCGTGGCCACCAGAACCACGCTACCGGCCAATGCCGTGGCAAGCGCGCAGACGCCGGCCAGCCAATGGCAGCCGCACAGACGCACCATGCGCCCCACCAGCAGCATGGCCACGGCGCCGCAGGCCGACGGCAGCGCGCTCATGGCCTGTGCCTGCGCAGGCGAAAAGCCCAGCTCGTTGATGACTTCGGGCGCAAACGTCGCCACCGAGCCGCACGCCTCGCAGGCGGCAAACGTCGCCACCATCATTGCCCACAGCTGCCAGTCACGCAGCACGCGCAGCGCCGCGCCAAACGAGAGCTTCTGCGAGCCGCCCAGCGTGCCCTCGCGTTGCTTGTATGCGCGCATAAACTCGCGCTCCTCGCCAGTCAGGAACCGGCACTTTTCCGGGTGGTCCTGCAGCACAAAGTACCCGGCAATTGACACGGCAATGGTCAGTGCGCCCTCCAGGAGAAACACCCACTGCCAGCGCTTGACTGTCGGGTGCCGGATCTGCGACAGCGCCGACGCCAGCGGGCCCGAAAGCACGTTGGCCAGCGGCGAGCTGAGGTAGAACAGCGCCACCCGCGTGGTGAGCTTGCGCTTCGGGTAGAAGAACGACAGAATCAACAGAATTCCCGCTGTGAACCCGCATTCGCTCATGCCCAGCAGCAGCCGCATCGCGTACAGCTGGCCCTTGGTTGTAATTACGCCCTGCAGCATACACACCAGCCCCCACAGAATCCCCAGCGTCGGCAGCAGCACCGATGCGCCCACGCGCTTCAGCACAAAGTTTGAGAAGAACTCGAGCGACAGATACCCCACCGTGAACAGCGACGCTGCGATGTTGAAGTCGTTGTTGGCCATGCCCAGGTCCTCCTCCAGCCCCACTACTTTGGCCACGCCGATTGAGCCCCGGTCGCTCTGGTTCAGGACGCACAGCGCTATCGAGTACAGCAATATGCGCCGGTCCACCTTCCAGCAGTACGACTTCATGAGTTTGTCCTGCGCGGCGCTCAATTCCACGCTGTCAACAACGCTGCTACCGGGTGCCCCGCCCTCAACGCTGCTGATCTCGCTGTACTCGACTTTGGACCCCTGCGCTCCTACAGCCGAGTCCTTTGAATCCGCCATTATCATCACCCTGCGTTAGTCTATGGCAACTAAAGTCGCACAACAAGCATGGGCCAGTTACAAGAAAAGAAAGTGCAGAGTGCGTTCTCTTCTCTGGAAATTGCGCCCCGGCTCCGTTTGCTCGTTTATATTTGGAGGAGAAAGGGAAACGCCTTCCTGGATTCAAATAATGCTCTCCCGTTGACCACGCGCAGTAGCAGTTAAGCCTCTGTGCGGCCCGGCTTCCTCCTTGTCTTGAGAACGCACGGCTTCTCCCTCCTTTCTAATCCCACCATATCGCTCTTGCCACGATGTTTTCTTTCATCTGCAATCCCTTTCTTCATACCCATTCTTTTTGCTTGTAATCTAAAAACCGCACACTAGTAACAGCTGATTCTCGTCCGCGTGAACCTAAAACAATATGCTATTGCTGTGGCTATCGCTAGTGCAATACAAAAATAGGGACGTTTTTTTTTGGGATTTATTCGGGCAATTTAAATAGTACAATAATAGATGAAAGCAGAGGTAAAAAAGAATGTTCACATGCGCTGAAAAAACGGCCCGAAGTACCAGAACGCATTGATGCGCCATCCGAAAATCCGGCTGATTAAAAAAAGGTAAACAATCACCCTTTCGGAGTGTTTTTTTCCTTGCCACTCGTTCTGTGGCGCAAAAGCGACTGCCGCTTTAAACTCAAAACTGGATGCGTCACACTACTCTTTCCAGCTTATCGCTCAGATTGTGGAGCCTTATTCTCGGCATATAGACAGGTGGTGGCCGCCGAACATTCCGAGCCTATCGTGCTGTGCTCCCAGCTGACAGTGCAATGACACAGCGCCATATGGTGCACTTGTACCACAATGCCGATCAGCAAGAAGTTTTGCCGTTTTGCATAATCTGTTTTACCACGACACTGCCGCTGGCCCTAGCGCAATAGCCCAAGTAGCTCTTTCAACTCAAGATTTGATTCAAAGTTGCAAATCCATCTTCCATGGCTCTTTACAACCTATTTATTCCCCCTAAAAAACCCAGCCGCTAATTAAACTTATCTTCTTTGCGCAACTTGTAATCAATTTTTTCTGTTGAAAGCAATTCCTACAATTGGGGATTCAAAATACAACAATGGTTCTTGGATGCAGCAGTTTTAAACCCAAATACTGGCACCAGCCTTGTTTTTCTGGTGTCAATCCGCTCTGAAAAAAGAATTGCGCCTAAAATCATGGCGTGCCTGATGCCGGAATGCTGTCTAATTCATGCAATAAGCAGCGATTATCATTTGCCCGTTCGCTTTTTTTCTTCTGGCTGCTCTTTATTTAAATAAAAAGCAACACTTTAAAACCCCAGTGCAAAAACCATAAATAGCCCGACTCGACCACTTTTACGCAAAGCAGTTGTATCTTTTTTAAACTAGCTGTCTGGAACCACGCCTACACCATATATTTAACTTTGGAAATTAAAAAAGGATGAGTTACAGCGAGTATATGGCTAACCAAACGGAAAAGTGCGACGTTGAACTGGCCACTGTAATCATCTGTCTAAACTGCAAACGCATAATCAACAGGACCAAGTTCGAACGCCATGAATTTGTTTGCAGATACAGGAGTAAACGTATTCGTCGTTAGCCATTAATTATTTTTTGTTAATCGTGTATAGCAGAGCTTTTTGTGTAATAAATGTTTAGAAAACAAGGCTGGAATATTCGCGCTGGGCTTGCACTTGTATTGCTTAAATTTATATTAATTTTTGCCAAACTCCTCCTTTGCTCCGGGTTGACACCTATTGACATGCACAACTTGCATTAATACAAGTTGCGGATGGCTGGGGAAGAAGGCACACACAAATACGTCACCGAGCAACACTCCCCCAAAATAAAACTTTTTTCGGTGCAGATAACAAGCTGTTATTTATGTTAATTTCTGCTCCAAAAAATGCACTCACGTTTTTTTGTTGTTCTGCCAGGTGTCATTTTTTTTACAGAACAATATACCGTTCTTATTTAAGAAAAGAACAAGAGGCGCAGTGTGTGAAGATTGACGCAGGAACAGGAAAAAAACTTTTCCGCTTTATCTGCTGACTTTATATTGATTGTCGGCTTACCCGCGCCCCGGGGAAAAAAAGGGGTTATCTGTTTTTTTTTTTAATTTTCTTATTTGGAATGAGGCACGGGAGAAAATTGACTTAGCGGGATGGGGGAAAAATACTGCATTGCGTTAATTGGCTTTGCTTTGTTCACAAGTATCCCAATAATGGATGTTTGTTGTGCGTAATGGTGTTAAAGAGAAAAAAAAGCGTGCTGCGCCATTTTTTCTGTGACTCTATAAAAACATAAAGGGCGTGCCAATCACTCACGCAAGGACCTGAATCTATACCAGTTTTAATATTGGCTTTTTTCTCCTCGCTCTGTGCTTTGTCTTAACAACTTGGCTCTTTGACATCAAAATTACGCTGAAAAAAGAAGCTACTAGCTCGACCTAGCTGCTTACAATCTATATTTGCTATATAAAAAGGAGCGGTTCCGCAGTTTGTGCACCAGCCCGAGAAATCTATCTCAAACATTCTTTTCTTCTAACTATCACCTGTAATCGGGTAGTTACAACTATCTGCGCATTAACTCTACGCCAATACTCGATTCATGGGTCTTTCAAACGTCAATCCGCTGCAACTGTCGCTGACCAGCGGCCAGCATTATTTCAAGTGCGCGCGGTGCGAAAAGTGGGTCCACAAGACCGACTTTGAGCTTCACCAGCTTTCTTGCGACGTCGGCGCAATGATTCTTGGCGGTCCGTAAATCGTTCATTTTTTGATCTGATTAATTATGCTTGCACAATAAAATGATGCACTCCGGTTTTTTTCTCTTGCCTTTTTGGTGTCAGCAGCGGGCTGCACTCTGGGCGCGTGCATTGCTGCTGGCGCCTTTTCGCACACAATAGTCGGTGAGACGCGAAAATGAGACACTCGCTTTGTGACTGCAGAGGCAAGAACCGTTTCTTTTGCTCTTTTTTATTTCGGGCGAACACCTGTCGCATGGAAATGAACAGGACGTTTTTGGTATAAAAGGCCGGCTGATTTTTTGCAAGCAAAGGCGGCCAACCTCCACTTGGTCTTATTTTTAAACCATTTTTATCTCGAGAAATGTCCACGAATTGTTCTCGAAATGCAAGCGCAAACCCACCCGAGGCGGGCACCCTGATTATTGAATGTGACATCTGCGACGACTGGTTTGAAGAAGACGAATACCACGCGCACCTGGAAAAATGCCTGGCTGACTCGTTTGCGGGTGCGCCTGTTGTGCCTTGAGGCCTGACAGCTTGCAGGTCCTGTGCGGAGGCAATCCATTCGGAGTTTTTTTTGGTCTTGTGTTGTCAATAAACGACGGCTGCAACTTTTTTCTCGACATGCCGCATGACCTGGTTGCTGGCAGATAATGCCTGAGGTACATGGCCGGCCTGACGAGATCAATTATTCGGGCGGGGGAAGCGAGTACGTAATAGGAGCAGAACAGCGGCTGACTTTGCACTCCCTGGAACTCGCCACCCCCTTCATTTGCAAGCCGCCGGCGCCGCCGCGTGTCAGCTTAGCCAGTGACTCTATTCTCTTTTTTTCAGCCGACGGCTGCATTGCCAGCGCCAATTCAGCCCCATCCCGCCGCACGGAGGCCGCCGTGTCCGCATTCTCTCCATTTCCGCTATTACATAAAAGGCTGTATGCACATCTTCTGGCGGACGTGCTTGCATCACGCACGCAACAGGCAAAAAGAGGCAAAAACGAATGCGCTCGGAAAGCACTGCACAGAAACACAGAAACGTGACTCTACAAACTCTGTTGATCGCCCGTTTTTTTTGCGACGCTCTTGTTAATGGATGCTTCATGAAGACATGACAAACCCCCGAATCCGATCTGCTCGTCGCAATCACAGCCCGAATCCCCCGTGATCATTCTGCATTTGCCGCCTCATGCGCACGAAGAAACAAAAGAAGGGGCAAGCCTTTTATCTGCCCAAAAACACATGACGTTGACGATTTGCAATTCTGGCTATAGTGTGAGCAAAAAGGAAACAAAGACGCTATTTCTCTTCCCATTCACCAGTGCGCGTGGGGAGGAACGGCCAGGCAATGGCGCGCATCCGACCACATGTGGCTGACGGAAAAAAAGTTGAATTTCTCCTCGCTCGGACGTTGTGTCTCACCAAAGAAATGACCCTGGGGAAGCTATAAAAGCCGCTGCACTTTTGTCGCAGCGGCTTATTTGGTCTATTTTCAGACACCGACAATTTTCCAGCCTTCACTTTTCTACTGCCATCCCTTTTTATTAACTCTCGGTTTTTGTTTTCTCAACCATGTGCATGACGTGCGAGTACTCGCCCAACGTGGACCCCAGCCAGATCGGGCTTATCTACCCTTGCCCGCTGTGCCATCGCCTCTATGACTGCCGCATGAAGATGGTCAAGCACTACGGCTGGTGCGACGGCCGTGGCTGAGCTCAATGCCATTATCCGAGCCAGCCGCTCACGTGGCACCTTTATTCATTTTGCACTGTAATTCATAAATCTAATACATTGTATACCTATGCTACTGCTTATTTTGGCGCCTTGCTTAAATGTCCACTCAGTCTATAAATGCGAGACTGGCCTGAATGCCTTATAAAAAAATTTTAACCCCCTCGAGAAGCTGAGCAAGTATCTTTTTAGTCTCAAACTTTGCACACCCACGCTAAATCTCTGCAACTACAAAATTTGAATATGTCATGGTCATCCGCGTCGTTTCAAGTTCCGGAATCTTTTGATCAGAGCAAAGTACAAAACTGGCTTGACAATTCAAAGCCGTATTTTGATGATCACTTGCATGAGCGGCCAAACCGAGGATACAACCCACGCTACAGATGCCTTATAAATGTGCCAAATAGCGAGTGCAGCGTGACCAACCACAGCCAGCGCTTTTTGTGCCCCTTGTGCCACAGCGTATGGAATTGTAGGTATAAAATGGTGCAGCATTACGGAACGTGTGGTGGACACGGGTAGTGAGGATATTTTGCTGTAAATTGAGCGGTGCTTTGTTAATAATAAATTATATTGGTCACCATAGCTTGATCAATTAGCAATAGCGGCCATTATGACTGACCCGGGCTGAAAAAAACCTTTGGCACAGCCAAATTTGTCCATATGACACGCACGAGATGCATTCACATTATATCAACAATAATTCACCGTGCACAGTGTTTTGGGTGTCAGGCGGCAATTGTACAAGAAAAGTTATTATTCGAACAAGATGCACTAGCTGAATAGACATGCTTAAATTGCCTTCATTTGTCGATCCATGATAAAAATTGAGAATTCAGCGGAGTTTTCGACAAATAAAATTGGCAACATGTCTTTTTTTCTCCACCCACACATATAAGCAGTGTCTTTGGCAGCAAGCATTTTTGGTCGCAAAACCACTCCACACTTTTTTGACATTAAAATGCCACAGAATTCCTACAGACATAACTATGTAGACAAGTCGACGCAACGGTCCATTCAAACCTGGATAGACACAACCCCCAGAACACATTCAACAACAACGCCCTCAACCAAACTTTTTGACATATTGCCTTGTGGTAAATGTGCTTCCAGATGCGAACTTCTTAACCATGAAGGATTTAGTTGTTATAGCTGTAGTAGGAGATTTTCCTGTGTCCACAAACTATCCAATCACTACGCACAGTGTTTTGGTGGATAATGGTTTGTTTGTATAAATGAATAAATATATACTTATAATAAGCTCTGATTTAAAATATTTTTTATTGGCTGTCAATAAACTGTGAATCTAATTTACAAACTTATCAATTAACACATTATTGGCCGAATAGATTTTGCCTTCTAAAATGTTTTGATTTATTGATAGACGGCTTACATAAATGCGTAGCTGCATCTAAGCATATAAATAGTGCCTCACATCCGTGCTTGAACTCTGCCTTTATTCTGGGATTGGACATCAATTAACACACATCGTTATACCCAGAGTAATATTTGCCAATAATGCCTTCCAAGCAACAGAATTTTCCTCCGTACTCTGACCCACGCAATGTCCAAGCATGGGTTAAAAACAGTCCATCACACAATCGTGCTTGTTTAGGAACGCAAATCGAGATGTTGCCCTGTAGTCACTGCGCTCAAACGTGTGAGCATCTAAAATATCTGTACTATCCATGCAGAGCATGCGGCAAAGAGTTTCCCTGTGCTCATAAAGCTTATCGTCATTACCAGAATTGTCCACATAGAATTTAAGCACAATTACTAGCTGGAGCTGTTACAAACAGTTGCATTATATACAAATAAAAATATCAATTTAGAATATAGCATGCATTGTAGCTTAGCAATACAAATTATATAGCAATTGCCTGTTATAGAAATAAAAGGCCATTATATACTTAATTAATAATTTGATAACCACACTGGTAAAGTTATTGCCTTGTAAGTATTTTATCAGCATATATTGTTAATGTCTGGCAAGTTTTTGTTGAACAATTTTTTATTATTAAAGTATATTCTTACAAGATACAAATTATTAATCATGCCACCCAGCAATTATAACTTACGTCCACTTCCTTCGCAAAAGCATACTGCTATTTGGATTCAGCACATCCCAAAACATCAACCAAACAGCATTCCACAAATTATTGGAGCTGATGGCGTCAATTGTCCCACTTGTGGGTCCAAGGGAAGGTATAGTTGCAGATGCCGTGTCTGTGGAGCCAAAATTATCTGGAATCACACAGCTTAATGCAACCATAATATAACGCATATGTGTAAG
>JANBPA010000429.1:0-11487 GCA_027575275.1 Coemansia sp. RSA 2711
TGAGCAGCAGATTTCTGTAGCTTTTTACAAATTCTGCAACAAACTTGGCCAGAATCAGCACTGTATATCTTTTTCCTTCTAAACGCAAGAATGCTCGGATAAAGCTAAATCGTTGCGCTGGGTTCCAGTAAAACTTGCTTTTTTTGTTTGTAAAATTTTGTCTGTGATCATCAAAGTTAACATCTAGTCTTTGGTATGATCCATTCCATACGGATATAGCAAGTTTAACTGCGTGCAGCAAGAGCAAGTTGTGAATTGTTTGCAAAATAACATTTTTAACATGTGGTTTTAGTAAATTCCAGCATGCAGCCAAATGAAATAGAGTAGCGCAAGCAACACTGCTAGTTAAAGAGTTACAAAAATATATAGCTCCAACAGCGCTAATTGCGTGCAATGCGGCTACATAGTAACTACACACTCCGCAGGCTGTGGTTACAATAATTAATACATATTGTAAACCTGTAAAGTAAGAATTGGGTTCAGTTAAAAGTAAAACACAGCTTGCTACCGATAAGGCACACGCAAGTAAGTTTACTTGCTGTAGAACTCGGGGATACATAATGGGTGCAAGATAAGCAATTGGACCTGCTAGAAGAATAAAAGTGTAAATTATTGTCAAGAAATAAATGTAAGAATATTTAAAAAAAGCTGCCAACAGGTTGTTATAAGAGCTTGCAATTAACAACTATAGTCGTTTTGACAGTGCTGCGGTATTCTCTGCGCCAAAGAAAATTTAAAAAATTAACAAAGGGCTTTGCTGCGGCCATGGCCAAAAAATTGGGCTGGCTTTTTAATACAAAGAATTTGTGTAAGCTGCGGCCCGTAATTTTTACAAACTAATTAAAAATTTGTTAAGGACTATAGGACTAATATAATTAATTGCGCTTATAAAATTTTTATCTATTAAAACTATAACTTCAAATTACATTTTTGATGACTTGCTATGCAAACTATAAACACTCTAACTATTTTTTGTTACATTGTAATCAATGTAAACGCATTTTTGACTGAATAACCATTTTTCAATTGAAGGTCAGATAAAGCATACTTAACAGAACAGTGTTATAGTATGGCAGCACGGCACCCCTGCAAAGATATAAAAAGGTAATACATGTGCCCTGCAATATTACAAACTTATATCTACCATCAAACCACACTACTAGCATAGCTTACAGATCAACACTTCTTTAGCAAGCAATGGCATTCAACGGTTCACACTACTCTGGAAATGGCCACCACGGCATGGGGCATTCTGGATATGCTCCATCTGGTATGGGGCACGCGGGAGCAGGTAATCCTGGAAATGGCCACCACGGCATGAGCCACCCTGGCCAAGGTTACCCAAGCATGGCAAATCCTGGTGCAGGTCATCATGGTATGGGGCACCCAAGAGCAGGCAACCCTGCTGGAATGCATTCTGCACCTTCACACGCAAGGCCGGCGCCTATGCAACAGCCAGGTGCTCCTTCTACAGCTGGAGCATGGAGAGTCTGCAACACTGGCACGCCTGCTGACGGCACCCCAGTTTCATCGTTTTTTACGGATTTGCTGTTCAAGTAATTTTTATGGTAATGCTGACTAACGGGTTTAAAATTAGGTTGAGTTCCACGCATTAAATTTAGAAATTAAATTCTGAAAACATCTAAAAAATTGAAAATTGCAATTCGCGTTTATTATTTATTATACAATTGCGAAAAATTAAATTCTATATACAATTTACATGCGCAATAAGAATTCAACATAGACAACTTATTCAAATTATAAATTTGACAGGTAACATTGAATGCGTGTGCAATAGTTCTTATGCTTTACTCTGCAGTTATCAAATGCAACTTGTTATTTTACAATTATAAGTCTATTCGGAAAACGTAGCGTATGACATGCATAATAAACTTGTTTATTTACATTTTTATTATATATAGCATTTAAATTCAAGTATAATTTTTGACATCACCAGGTTTTCTTCCATTCCACGCAAATGGCAATTTATGTACTCATTAAAGGTCCCGACAACCTCTACAAGTGCACCAAATGCGGCAGTACGTTTCAAACTAAAACAGAAGCCTTATCACACAGAATTCAATGCGTAATATAAAATTTGGATGATTATCATAAATTGAAATACAACTTTTACAAGTAGTATAACAGCCAATACATATGCATTACTGACAGCTAATAAATTTAGCACATAATGAACAGAAGTGGCCAAAACAATTTTTACCGGCAAATATCAGTTTATTCACTTCGAACGAGCACAGGCTAATTATAGAATTTTACAGTGAATGGGCTAATTATGAACCTGTTGTTAAATTGATATATAATTTTTTTAATAAAGTATTATTTACATGCATTGAATATTTATTATAAATACGACAACCCCATGGCTTGACCTTGCAATATTCAAGATAGTTGATCATTACACACATTTTCAAAATTGCACATGCTTTCCCTTGAAATATACAGATGCATGTATTGTGGTAAACAATTTTACGGCATCGCAGTTTGCACACAACACGAATTTGGATGCGACCAAAATATTAATCCATTTAACTAATTTTTAAGCAGCAAAATATAATTGTAAACGGAAAGTGCCATGACATAAAAAACTCAGGAATTGAAATCTAAGTCAAAGTTGACAAGATAGCGCATATAAGGTACCGACACAATCAAAAAGAAGCGGTCAGATTTATTAGACAGTCGCCGTACCAACAAACTGGGTGCGTAACGGGATTAAGTGCGCTTGTCCGGGTATAGCAATATCTGTTGGATAACTCTCGGTTGTCTGTGGGACGAGTTATATGACATGAACCAATAAACGCAGCCTTAAGCTCTGATGTAGGCTTATGCGCGGTTATACGGCCCAAGTTCTTGGTGTAATCAAACACATCGGCGGCCGCGTTATTCCGAATGGATTGCCCACTATTGGATTGAGTTAAATAGGCGGTTTGATCTATCGGACTAAGCTACGACGGCCCGAAAAGCTGCCTGCAAACGCCAGATGACGATTATAGCCAATTTATTGCACTCATAAAAAACCAATTCGCTAGCTGAATTGGGCTGATTGGTGCGAATTTCGAGGCAATTTACGACGGACCGCTAGTCTTCTTAAGGCTTGCAACGAGCAGAGCAGAAAGGCTAGTAGAGGCTCCGCGGAGTGGCCGCCGCCGCGGGTGTTGCTGAGGAGCAGGATAAAAATACCACCGTGGCTGTGACGGGCCGGATGCCGCTGAAGAGCGCGATAGAAATAGAGCTACGCCCATGACAGGCCGAGACCACTGGCAAGCGTAATAAAAGTACAGCAGGTCTTTAACAAATCATGGCGTTAGTGGGCGCAGAGCGCGGGTTCTCGACTGACCATGGTGCTGGCAGGTGCAATAGCAAATCGACGCAACCCAAATTCAGTCCTCGGCGGACCACAGCGCCAGGCGGATAGAGCGCTGTAGTAAGTACCATAGCACTACTTCAAATGTGACGGCAATGAGCGCGGTATGCACAATGGCCCTACAAGACGTGGAACCGGCGGAGATAGAAATGGGTCTTTAATGGATCATGGCGCTAGCGGGCGTAATAGCAAATCAATGCATTACGAATTTCTATTCCGACAGACAACAGCGCAGGCGAGCACGGAGCAAATCGACGCATAACGATTTTATGAGCTCGCCAGCAGATATGGCATAAATTCGCCGGGCCATAATAACACAGGGATACCTGACGTTTCAATAATATCGATAAGCCAAAAGGGGACGCAGCAATGCACAACTGACGACGAGCAGCCCGGCAGGACCCAGGCCATTTTGCTGTGCCAAATAAAGCGCTGCAACCCACAATGGAGCACTTGAAAAAACCTGTATTACCATGCCATTTCCATGAAATCACACTGCACCTGCCGGATAGCTTGTAAAGCCACTATGTGCTAATTTCCCCTGCACTCACCGGCACTGCTGTCTGCTAAGGACCTGGACTTGTATCCCGCCCGTGAGGGCAGATCATACCATAGATGGCCGTGTTAGAAATGCATGTTGCATTGATTTGCCACCACGCCCACCGCCACCGTTGTCTGTCAAAGACCTGTTACCGCGCCAGCCAGTATTGCAACTTGTAGGGCCATCTTGCTTACTGCGCCTATTGTTGTTGCGCCTAGAATGGTGCTAAGGTGCATACTATCACATCCCGTCTGGCTGGTGCCATGGACTGTCGACAATCCGCCATATTTGTATTTTGCTCGCTAGTGGCCGTTGTCAGTTGTTAATAAATTACTCTCCCAAATTCATGCATAAACCTCCCGAATTCGCAAATTTGACCTACGAAGCAAGCTACCGCTCTTGCGGCAGCGACTGCTCCGCAAATTGCCTTAACTAGCCTTTTCGCCCAGCGCGTTACACTCCTCAGTATGACAAATGGTTCATCGAAACCCACTACGAATTCACGCAGATTTGCCCAATTCAGTCGGCAAATTGTGTTCCAAAGAGTGCAATAAATAAGTCGTAATAATTGTCCCGCGACTTGCTTCCATTCCCTCGGTCTGTCACAGTTCTACCCATCTAATCAATCCACTTTTCTGGCTCGATTCAATCATGGGCGATCATCCAGAATCACGCGGTTGCTGATTTGGTTGGTAACATGATGAACCCTGGATGCGGGATGTGTAATCGTACATGAGTCTGTGCCTAGGCTAAAAGCACGTTGTCCATCTTTTTGTGTCAAATAGCTTGGTCTACAAGCAACTGGTGGTTCCCCTAAAGGTATTGCTAAAACCCAGACAGACGCACTCAATTCCACCATGTGCTTGATATGTTCATTTTGTATATTAATACTATATCTAACTAAAGTTAAATATAAAAATTTAAATTACATTTAACACATAGTCATAGTCAATATTAGTTTTTTTGAAACAAGGCATAGCTGCAAATTAATTCAATATATTATTATAAACAATTAATTTCTTGTAATTGTCATAGTTTAAATCTTTTTGTTATTATAAAAGTAAATAGTCCAATAAGTAAAATTAGCATTATGCTGAATACAACACAAAAATTGTCAAATATTAGTTTAATGTTTGCTGAGCTTGCATTGGTAGCAACATATAAATAGCAAACGTTTGTCTGGGTCATTATTTGTTCCACCATCACATTCACTCACACTTTATCAACATGCAAATTAACCGTACCAAGAACACTAGCTTTACTTCGGTACCTGCTGGCAATTGCCCATGCCCGCACTGTACTTCAGCACCGCCTCCGCCTCCGCCAGCAAATGGAGGATGCCCGTGCCCGCACTGTATATCAGCCCCGCAATTTGAAAGGCGCAATCCTGGACCTCAGTATATGCAACAGCCCCCTCAACGTTTTGCTTCAAGCGGCAATTGCCCCGGCTGTCCTGGTTGCAATTAACTAACTGTTTAGTTTTGCCTGCTAGCTTATAGCTTTAAGATAAGGATTGTAAAGCATTGGTTGTTAAAAAGTTGCTTTATACTCAAACATTCTAGCATTCAAATAAATTTACAACGCATTATTTAAGTTTAGCTAATCAGACAATGACAGTGAAATAAATTATTGTTAACCGATATAGCTGTTTTGCTATTTTGGGAAGCTAACTATTATAATCTGTTTGAAATAGTAAGTAACAAGCAGGTCAATTAACCCCGTTTATGTACACGTTTGAAAATATTTGCACTGCAAGCATGTAATTAAAATATTTAAATATATTTTCTTTTTACTGAATACACACAGCGTGATTACTACTGTGGAAACGCATTATGTTTAAATATATCTCTATCCATCCATCTATCTATCTATCTATCTATCTATATTTTCACAATATATCATTCCATATAAGCAATTAAATATCTATGCGCCACCTGTACTCTATTTTATATAAATACTAGATAAAGCTGCCTTAAAAATCATGGTGTATGTTTTTGCAAACATGCTTTTTAATTTTTGCAAACCATGATTTACAGCACAATTAACCCTGCCGCCGAGTTTAAGTGCGAGTACTGTGGTATTTATGTCTACACTATGCAGCAGCTAAAGTCGCACTATGATACATGCATGGGTTATCCAATAAACAAGTGATATTAGTTTAACACTAAATTTGTCAATTTAAATGTAATAAATTGATTTAACTGGCATATTATTATTTGCTTATGTAAATTAAAGCGCATAAATACATTTTAATAATAAAAAAATATTTTTTTTGCATGTCAAATTGCGTTATTAACGTAGATTTGTAAATAAAATCTAAGCGTGCCATGTAAAAACTGCTAAACCATTAATAAATATTTTAAATAAAACACCTAGTTACACCATTGTTTTTGTAAAACAGGTGTTGGTGCTGGCGCGTAGTATTATTGATAACATTGTTTACGTATTTCCTGTTTACTATTAAAAGCATCAAATAGTTTAGGTTTATCTAAATTTAATTTCTTCGGAAAAAATAAAATTAATAAATTATAAATTATAACCACAGCCAGGGCCATAACCACAACAATAGTATTTTTGACACCGCCATCGATCTAACAACTAATTATAAAATTAATCTTGTTTCTCCAATGCAAACCGATATTTTACATTGGATTTGTACTTTTCACAAGCGTAATATCTACACAATACCGGCGTGGCATTAATCTCATTGAAATTTAAAACGCAGTAATTGGTTAACTCGCACTTGCCATCTGGAGAGGTGTTAAGTTTGGTACAGTACTTGTAGATGACATTACAACATGTGTATTTGCTGATATTTTAGTATTAATTTTTATATAACAGCGAAAGCTACAAGCGTTTGCTAGCCATTTAATAAAGATTATTAAAACGTATTCAACGCACTAGTTATTACATAATGTATTAAAAGCTAACTTTGTTATTTTCTCTACAACTTGATTATGTCAGCTCAAACACATTTGTACTTTATTGCCAAAAAAGATGAACTAACAACCTGGGTTAAACGCATTTTTATAAATTAAATCTAGTTTAAACAAAAAAATATTTATTGCCTAAAATAAACACTTTGCAATACATAAAGCCAAGTATTAGCTAATCCTTTAATTTGGTTGTATTAAAATATATCACTAAAATTTAAAAATTATTTGCGCTAACTAGTTTAGCAATTATATCAACAAAACGGCAATGTCAATGTTGGCATGGTTTACTTTTACCATAAAACGTATACTAAAATTATGGTTTGTTTGATTTCAATAATTTTTTCAAAAAAATTCATAAATTTACGTAGCGGCGGCTGCCGCTTTAAAGCACACTAATCCGCAACCAATACATGCACTACATGAATACCACCAGATGTTCTAGAATTAGTGTTTAGTTTATGCACATACGCACGGCATAACAGGCTTAAAACCTAATACTGCACTCACCGGTGAGGCTGCAACACGGTAAAACTTTAAAAGCCAGTTGATTATGCAATTTATTATTGTAGCCAGTAATTTAATAATTAATACAAACTGGCTCTTTTCTTTGTAATAAATGCCAAGACCAAGCCTTTTTATAACAGTAATAGCCTAGATAATAGACATAAGCGTTTAAAAGAAAAATTACAAAGACTGCCAAAAATGCCAAGATTTGCCAAGAACGCCAAGATTGCCAAGCCAAATTTAATTTAGCTAAAAAGAAAAACCACAAAAGCACTTACTTTTTAATATAAAGAATGCCAAGAATGCCAAGACGCCATGGACACCAAGAACGCTAAACCTATTTCTACCGCATAAGATGGATAAATTATTTTGTTTGTAAAGCAAATAAATAGAAGCCATAGATAGCCAAACATCTTCCAAAAAACTATTTCTAACTAACTCACTCCAAAAATAAAGCAGTCCCTAATACATACATACTGTTTTCTTACCAGTTTTACGTGTACCATTTATAATTCTATTATTTATAACTACGGTTTAGAAAACTAGTAAAAGCAGCATAAAAATGGAAAATATTCACCAGCAAGGCTTAGATTATAGTAATTGTGCAGAATTGAAAAATATGATAGGCATTGACGTTACTAAAGTTACTTTAGATACATTTGTTCAGCATACTGTAAACATGCAAGTTGAACAGATAGCACACATTATATCAATGTACTATAATAAGAATAACAAAAATATGGTTAACAAACTCTATGTGGATAAATCTGATAAACTAAAAGGCGAAATAAATACTACTTTAAAAGCCTATGGAATAACTATACCAGAACGTGGCCTATATTAAGATAATGATACAAAACAACACATTATAAGTCATAAAACAAACAATGTTACAGCAATGTTGCTAAACCGATTATTAAGCTACAGTTTTTAAAAGCAAAAAAGTTTAGTCAGATTATTATATTTGGTAGCTCAGATGAATCTATAATGACGCTTACCCAAATGTCAAATTTTATTTTAATTATTTTTGCAGCAAAAAATATATTAGTTAGAATAAGATCAGTAAAATTTACATTAGTTTTTCAATGCTAAGATAATAGTAGCAACATTGGGTGACACCCTTGTGGTAGCAAATAATTAAAGTTAATGTATAAGCAATTGATAAATAGAAATTATCATAATTTTTGAAGTTATGTAATTACCAATATAACTAGTTTACCACAATTAAAGCACTAGGCCACACTAATAGTGTTGCAAAGTTGCTGTGCTTTGTTGGGGGGACGCGGAGCCCGGGATCGTCGGTCACTTAACCTGGATGGTGCCCCACAATGGGCAGTGAACAGCGGAACTCCAAAGAGTATAAACAGGGCAAGTTGCACATATAAACAGGAAGAACGATGGGTTTTTAGACAAGGAAAACTCATTAATGACTAGAGGAATAGCTGCTGGTTTTATACTCCAAGCAGTGCGGGTGGTCGAAAGCTAGGCAAACTACTTTTCAACCACTGCCTGCACCCCAGTGCAGACACTGCGAATGCCCCCAAAGGAATCGGAAATTCCTCCAAAGGGATCCGATTACTATGGGCACAGGGTAGCCACCAGGGAATCAGTGGGTAGCTCGCCCCCCTCTCGGGGGCCTTGCAACAACCATAACATTTAACGACAAAGCCTTTAACCTAACAACGCCATATTTTACTAGTGGCTGGCTAGAATTACTGCCAGGTAGCAGTTATTCACAGACTGCTTTTAATCGGACTCTCTACTGCTGGAAATTATTACAATTTATTGTTATCACATGGTAACCTTTGTGGCCTAGCTGCTGCAAATACATATCGAGTTATAGCTCAGTAGGGGTGTGTAGTGACAGCTCTGTGGCTAATCTGGTATTAATAACTTTAGAACCAAATAACAAATTAGTTGAAGATGCCGTGCCAACTATCAGCTAATCCCAAAGCCAGATAGAGTAATGGTTGCCCCCAGCTCCTAACTAGGGGTTTTGGCCACCATAATTGCATCTGAAGTTATGTTAATGTGAGTAAGTTTCATGTAATTGCATTAGCCCTGAGCAGGGGGCTCAGCCAGGATAAAGACATTTTGCAAACTCAATGGATAGAGAAATAATCTATTAGATTTTTTAGCTCTGCATTTTGTAAGTGCAGAGTGGTTAGAGTGGGTTTTTACATGACTGTATTAATGCTGGCAGAGCCTACAGATGGATGACAATTACCGTTAATAAGTTGCTCAGACTAAAATTATAAATTTCATGCATAACCTGTAATTAATAACTTCACTTAATAGTAATCCTCAGCCCCCAAATCCAAGCCTAATTTAGTTTAGCTCTGCAAATGGGCAAAGAATGTTTATATTTTTTTGTGCTCTGCTTGCTATAACAATGCCATGCATGCAAAGATGTATTTAATTTTAATACGAGAACAAGGTCTGATTAGTTGCCTTTTGGCACCATTTGATCAAAGAAATGCAAAGAATGCCAAGCCTGCTTTCTTGGCACTGCAAGCAAAGAATGCAAATTGTTCTTTTTATCATGTTTGCTTCAAGGAATGCCAAGCATGCCAAGCCTTTTTGTTGCTGCAAAGCTTTTAAAGATCCACCAAATTTTTCTTTGGCGTTGTTTAATCAAAGAAGTGCCAAGAATGCCAAGCCTGCATTTTTTTACATTGCTTGGTCCAAAAGTACCAAGAATGCCAACAATGTTTAAAAAATAAATTACAATGGTTGTTGGCAAAAAGCTTTTAAAATCTATAAATACCAGTGGCATTGGCCAGCTTCCAAGTGCTTCTTATTGTATTCAACTTATTTTTATTACTTTACAATGGTCGATGCTAGCAATTTTACTGATACCGATGAGCACCTAAGAGGGCTCAGTACTAATGAACATCTGTCACTTTTAAGCGCAACAGGTTTTAATATCTTGGCTTTAACCAATAATACACTTGCTGATCATCTTTGTGGTTTGTCAGGAGCTCAAATTGCTTTAATTATAAAGTTTTACCAACAAAGAGGTAACGAACTTATGGCTGATTTAATACTTGATAATGCCCCGCTTAGCGAGTGTAACTCAATTAAATTATACTTGAATTAAAAACATTTGGTTGCAACGTATTAGCCAGGGGGGCAACTCAGCATTTAAAATAGCAAGGCTAACTATAACAATTTATTATAATTTAAAGCTTCAAATTAAAGTAATTGTGTTGATCTACATTATTCAGCGAGTTTATATTTTAAATTAATTCATATGGATTATTATAAATATTGCCGTGTGCAGTTTAATGTTGAAATTATTAACCGCAGAAACTCTATTGAAGAGAATAAAGTCAAACAAGTTGGAATGCTCACAGTACATGCATGGAATGGCATAATTGGTAATATTTCAACAATGTGCACTCACTTATTATGCGAATGACTGAATGCGCACAAAGCCAGATTGATTGAGCATTGGGGCGAGTTTGAATTCCGGAGCAATTCTAACCGCCAGCTATAAAAGCAACGGAGTGTTTTCAATGAGTTTGGCTTTTAATAGAACCCATACCATACTTTAACTCAGCAAATCAACACAGCATATTGCTACTTTTCTTTTCACAGATTATATTTAAACCATGGCAATTGACGGAGCACACTGCGACCATCCTGGAGGCACCCGGCTGGACAGTCTAGGGAACTGTGCGTACTGCGGACTGCCGCTTTGCTCCCACGAGGATTGCAAGAAAATCAGGGAGGGCAAACAGCCTAACAGCAATAATGAGTAGCTTTATTTCTCTTTATGATTTAAAATTGCCAATGAAGCAGTTTTGTGTTGTCTTAAAAAAACTATATATTGGTAGTTTTTTTGTTAAATAAATGAATTTTAGTTGTACGGTGGATTGCACTAATTAAAATGGGTACTTTTTGTGTATGAATGCGTGTTGGGCCATATCCGTAGGTTGATTTGGCCTGGAGATTAGTTTAATTTCTCAAGCCATTAACTCTAATGCGCGGTTTCCTGGGCAACATCCCACACTAAAAAAATAATGAGACAGAGTATGTTGCTGCGCTCTCAATCAGCTCAACCTTTCTTCTCAGTAAGAAATCAAGTTCTATTGTCTAAATAAACAGACACTTGCATGCGT